>JAEQBH010001176.1:0-290531 GCA_016808115.1 Tetrastigma voinierianum | reverse complement strand
GATACTCTACCGACGCACCGTCTCTGATCCTCGAAATATTTTTGAAACATATGGAAAAGAATGAGCCAAAGGAGCCTGAGTGTACATTTTCATTAAAATAACATTTTCAAAAGATATACCAAAATAATACATACTTATCCAACTAAAAATCCATTTATACCTTAAACATTTATGCCTTAAACTTTCTTTCAATAAATACTTATACCATTAAAATCAATTTGTTTGAAACATTTATGCCTTAAACTTTCTTTCAATAAATACTTATACATTTAAAATCCAATATAAGCTTGAAACATTTATACCTTAAACTTTATTTCTTTCCTTCTTAATACATACTTATACAATTAAAATCCATTTATACCTTAAATGATTTATGCCTTAAACTTTCTTTCAATAAATACTTATGCATTTAAAATCCATTTATGCTTTAAACATTTGTACCCAGAACTTTCTTTCTTACTTTCTTCTTTCTTTCTTCTTTCTCTTTCCGATGGAACCCAGTGAAATAAAACACACCAATCGCCTGCATCGACTATGAGGGACAAGCCACATTCCAAATTATAACCATCACGCTAAGGGAGAAACCTCACGCTTGCATAGGGTTCCAAATTAGCACTTTATCACGTGTAAGGATATTACTCTAGACACCCTAGCTTCTCCCTCGCTTAGTAACCTATAACTTTACTCCCTCTAAATCCTTACACGCTTAAAGTACTCTACGATATCAAATATAACAAATTATAGGGGTTTAGGTAATCCATCGGCAAACATTTCTTCAAAATACATTATAAATACATTTAAACTTTACTTTATCATTAAAACGCATATGCATTCTTTAAACATTTTTAAACTTTCATACCTAACATATGCATACATATTTAATACACATATAAATATATGCATTGATGCAAGATAAAACAATGCAAGATAAAACATTTCCATGCCTAACATTTACATAAAATTCTACATTAAACCAGTTTAACATTAAAACGATTCACTTTTAAAAACTCAATTTTCAAAATATCATTTTCACTACGCTCACCGCTCAACCCGCTCTATAGCTTCCCTGCCAGTTCCTGCCCCGTCCGATAGTCCTTTTCACCTTTTCCAAGAAAACCACAATTACACATTAACCATACTTCCATTTAATCCACCATAAACACTCATTCCTATATTCTTATTCCTCTAGGAATCTATTTTACTTAGGAATTGGAATCACTCCAATCGGATCATCCAAACTAAAGTTATGGCATTTTCATGCCAACTAGTCATTTTACCATTTTTCTAGTAACAGTTTTGTATTACTCATTTTTCCTGAGGTCTTAACTCTTACATTTTGACACTATGTCCTTATACCTCATTTGAAGCTAAGGTGCTAAGGGTTCTATTCCAATTGAATCACCCAATTGAGCAATCGAAACTCACTTTACGTCCAAATAACCGGGCTAATCTATGTTCAAAAAACTGAACCAGAATTTGGCTTGGTACATGGTCCTACTTTGAGTGAATATTTAGGCCACTTAGGATCAGAATTTGGCGATATCTTCTTCTTAAGTTTTGTTCTCCTTCAAGTCTATTTTATGAAGCCACTTAAATCACTCAAATCGGATCCAAATTGAGCAAGGTATGGCCAAATACTGCAAACTGGTCAAAACAGAAACAGGACATTTCCTGTACTGAGACTGCTGCTCAAAATTTGTTCTAAAATGTGTTTCTCTTTCATTTTTTTCTTTCACTAAACACTTAAATCTTGATGCATTTATACCCATTTCCAACATAACACACACAATCTACTATCAAACCCTAACCCTACCTACTGATTTAGTCAAAACCCTAACCTAAACCATGGCTTTCAATTGATATTAAATTCAGCACCATTAAACCTAAATACCATAAATTTAACATCCATACCATAGAATTTAAGACATTAAACATGGAAAACATCAAACCCTAACTTTCCCACCATGAAAACTTACTTGTTTCTTGAGTTTCTTTGGCCCTCTCCCTGATTACCACTTTGAAGATCACTTGAAAGCTTGAAAACAAAGAAAACTCAATTCCTCCCCAACTTGGATTTCTCCTTTCTCTCTCCTCTTCTCCTTTCTCCCTTTCTTTCTCTCTCTCTTTCTCCTTTCTCCTCTCACACGTGATCTCCTCTGCATTTGGAGCACTTAAATCCCTAATTTTGCTTTTAAATCTAACTTTCCAAAATTACTCCTAAGTCAAAGAATTCAATTGGTTATTAAAGTGAATTACCCTTAATCTAAGCCATAGGTCCATTCTTTTATGAGACCAAGTCATTTACCCATTATTTAAATCAGGCAATCTAGCCATTAAGAAAGATTTTGATTGGCTAGTACAATTAAATATCTCCATTATAGCAAGATTTTATCTCCGTTTGCTTTCTTTATCAAGCTTTTATATCGATTATATGTCAAAATACCTCAGACTGTTTATATTTAAATTTGAAAACATAAAATATTCTAACTAAATCCTTACGTTGAATTCCGTGCTCAAATCACCAAATCGAATTTAAAATCATTAAAATTCCAGAACTGACAATAGCGTGATATTACCCGACTACGCTCGATCACCCTGGAAACTATCCAAACGGGACTCAAGCCACTTTATTTCAGTTTTGCTTAGTCTTATGATATATTCGACATTTTCGTATTTTGCCCAATTTCCAGTAAAAAAATTTCAACGCAGCCCCGAATTTTCATCCGAAATCACTATTCACTTAAATCTCCTATTCTCTTCTAAATATCGGGCTAAAGTCATAGGAACCGAAATTTCTACAAATTCCTTTGCAAACCCCTCCATTCGGATATAATAAGAAAATCATTATTCCTTAGGGCATCTTGCCAATTTTCGAAAATCTAATTTCATTTCCAAACGACAGTCCTATACTCTTAAATTTAATCTACCCTGCTTCTATCATTGGACTTAATCAGCTTCAAAACTACTATTATAAATATCCAATCGTTGGGGTTCATTTGTGGAAAGTCCTCCCACCAATATTATGTCTGGAGGGGTAGGAACTGTATCAACTCCATGATGAATGTTTTTAAATTAAACCAAGTATTATTATTAAAGAATCAAAGTAATGGAGAAATAAAAATATGTGGAGAAAATCTTTGAAACCCGACAATAAAATCTTATGTATAGTAATAAACTGCAGACTTTAAGAGAAAAGGTCTCATACGCTATATTTTTTTTGACTAAATTATAAAAGGATATAAATTATATAGAGGGATTTAATAATATATAAATAAAATAACTAAATAAATATCTTTGTGCTTGTAGTTGATATTAATTATTTAGAATATAATAGAAACCTATGCGCATGAATGACATAAACAAAAAAAAAATTACAAAATAAAATTTCAAGAATGACCACGAGGAAGAGGATTTTCCCAAAAAACCTATAAAAAATTAGCTTAATAAAGGGTTTTTTAACAAATATGTTTTTTCATTTGAATCTCAATAGGTATATTGTAAAGTGTCAGAATAAGAAAGATGAAAAATCCAACCGTCGTATAAAGACAACACAATCACACGTCTAAACAAGTGGACAATAAAATTACAAAAAAAAACAAATTAAAAATTCAAATCTATGTGGAAGAGCCACTTTAATGAGAAATAAAATTTTAGAAAGACATATAGATTGGTGATTTAAGGAAAATAATGGTTAAAAAATTAACCCTCCTTATTAACGAAAAAGGGCCTTAGAAGAGAGAGCACACAAGAGAAAATAGGAGGGGCTAGGGTTTCAACTTGAAATTATTGTTTTTAACTATTATTTAGAAAAAATAAAAGAAGAGGAAATATATAATAATATAAAAATACATAATATTATTTTATATTTAGATAAATAAGTAAACAAAGTAGACATATGAAGATATCTCTGTTACTTATGTATGGATTCGTATGTGTTTTTCTACCTATTAATCATACAAATATAATAAAATCAAATACTATGTCAAAAAATAGAAACAAATAATTTTATCTTATATATAAAAAGATATAGAATAAATAAATGAACAATGTGGGAGGCTCAAGATTCTAGAACTTCTGAGAGACCTCCATGTGGAAGGTTCAAAAGTTCAAGAAGTCCACTCAGGTGTAAGAGTATGAAGAATAGGGGATTATCATAGAGTCTTCTAGAGACCTCTTGTAAATACATGCACATAGTAAAGAATTCTAGAACTCTCTTGATTTATAAAAAACCTTCAAAGGTTCTACACATTTCTATATGTGGCTATAAATATAGATGGTGGCCTTACCAAAAAAGTTGAGAGCTTTCTCAAAGCTTTGTATAGAGTTCTTCTTTCAATAGAGTTTATTTCTTCCAAGTGTTCTCTTATGAGTTCTTTTAAAGACGGCTTCATGGATAGAGTTTCGAGCAAAGCTAAGTAAGCTCACTTAGCAACATCTAAGGAGCAAGTTATCTAAGTGTCGCAGATTAAGCTAAGCCGAAAGATTAAGTCTCGTGATACATGTCAAGGTTTGATGATTGATCCTAATGAGAAAAAAGCAAAAAAAAAATGTAGAAATTTTTTAAGAAAATGACAAGAAAGAGAAGCTTAAGGTCACTTATGTAGTGTTTTCACTGGCTCACTCGACGAGGTGGTCCACCAGCAAGAGCGTCCCATGCCCTTTTCGGCCAGGCAACCATCAAAGGGGACATACTGAGCTGGGGCGCACTCCTCACCACCAACCGAGCCACAACCTGGGTCTGGCAGTGAGCAGCACTCCATTTCCCACATGTCCCTTGTATTCCTGTGGCTCGAGCCTCACTCTGAGGCGAAGAAAAGGCATGGGACATGCCCCTATAGCCTCGTGAGTGGACCACCCTCGTCGGAGGCCGGGGTGGGGCTCCTTACAAAAAGGCGCTTATATCACAGCCAGGCTTTCTTCCACTACTACAGCAGCCCCAGTTGCTCGTGCTGGCTCGACCATGAGGCCATTCGAGGTAGTTCCCACCACCAACCGGGCTAGTAGCCTGGGCTTGGCAGTGGAACTACCTCGAATGGGTACCTAAGCTCATGGTCCTGTGCTCGAGCCTACCTGAGGCAAAAGAAACCCCGCAGCTAGGGGGATAGCCTGTGAATTGGACACCAACCCTCCGTCAGAGTGGGCCAGGGGGTGAGGACCCGTGATATGCTGGGCGCCTTTTTGCACGGCTCACAGCCTAGCTCTCAGTCTCACTCCCGACAGGGCAAAGCAGGTCCGCCAACAAAAGGTCCCCCTAGCCTCACAGGCCTCTCCCGCCTCCGCGGCCCGAACCCGGGACCATGGGCTTAGGTACCCATTCGAGGTAGTCTCACTCACCAATCAAGCAGACTCGCGAGGCTAGTACCCATTCGAGCCCCACTCCGAGGCTAAAGAAACCCCGTGAGCTGTATGGCCTGAATTTGACACCAACCCTCCGTCTGAAAGGGGCCAGCGAGGACCCAGGATATAAGGCGCTCTGCTTGCAAGGGCCCCGCCCGGCCCACTCCGACGAGGGTGGTCCCACCACAAAGCATCCTCAGCTCAGCGCCAGGGGCCTTTCGCTCCGTGGGCCTCAACCCGACCATGGAGCTTAGATACCCATCTCATGGGGCCTCCCACTACCAACCCGAGCCACAGCCCGCTGAGCCGGAACTGTACTCGAATGGGTATCTAAGCTCATGGTCCTGTGCCCAGCTCACTGAGGCGAAAGAAACCCCTTATGCTGTGGGGATACCATGGAGCGGGACCACCCTCGTCTGAGGGGCCAGTAAGGCCCTTACAACTTAAGTCTAAGTTTTCAATTCATATTTTGCCAACTAATTTTTATGACTATACTAAGAAGAAATCATGAGATTCTAAGCTTTCTAGCCGACTGTCATGAGAAAACATCTTTATCTCCTTTCATAATTGATTGATTGACTCTAATGCTACCTTTCCCTTTTCTTCCTCATTTTTTTTCTCAAGAAAATGGAAATATCTTAAATGCTAAGCTACCTCCTGCCTCATAGCCTAAACCGGAAGTCCAGGTCCTTTTGTTATAGTTTTTAAAAATTATTTTTTGTTCTCAACAATATGGAAAACACTTTTTTTTTTTTAATTCTGAAAAATATTATTGACACTAACATATTTTTATTTCCAATGTGTTTGAAATATTATCGATCATTTAGGTTATTTCCGAAAAATACTAAGGTAAGGAAAATTATATTATTTGTGTATTATTTTTAGTTTTCTAAATAAAAATCTAAAAAAAAAAATTTACATACATAGTTTTAAATTATATAATTTTATACAACATCCAAGGAGCAAGTTGTCTATGTGCCGCACAGAAACTAAGCGGAAAGACTAAGTCTGTGACATGTTGGTTTGATGATTGATCCAATGAGAAAAAAAAAAAAATAGAGAAATTTTTTTAAGAAAATGACAAGAAGAGAAGCTTTCAAGGCCACTTAAGTCTAAAAGTTTTCAATTTGTTACTTTGCCAACTAATTTTTATGGACTATACGGGGAAGAAATCTTCATGGAGATTTGGTGTTTTCTAGTCCACTGTCATGAGAAAACATCTTTATCTCCTTTCATAATTGATTGATTGACTCTCATGATACCTTCCCCTTCCCTTCTTCCTCATTTTTTTCTCAAGAAAATGAAAATATCTTAAATGCTAAGCTACCTCTTGCCTCATAGCCTGAATAGGAAGTCCAGGGCCTTTTGTTACAGTTTTTAAAAATAATTTTTTGTTCTCAACAATATGGAGAACACTTTTTCTTTTTAATTCTGAAAAATATTATTGACACTAACATATTTTTATCTCCAATGTGTTTGAAATATTATTGACCATTTAGGTTATTTCCAAAAAATACTAAGGTAAGGAAAATTATATTATTTTTGTTTTATTTGAATTTTTAAAATTTTATTTAAAAAATTTATTATCTCAAAATTTAGATAAAAATAAAAAAATATTGATTTTTTTTAGAAAAACAAATAATTAAATACTTAATTTTATTAAGCATTATTCAGAACAAAAGTTTTATTCAACATTAAGTAAAAAAAAGAAACGTCACCTTACTATTTGAATTACGAGTCCAATCCGTTGGTTTTTTTTCCAAAGAAAAATCAATAATTCCAAACAAACTAAATATTTGATCTCATTCAGAAAGAAGCATGTATCTATAAAAAAATATTTCATTCGTATTTTTCTAGAATGGATAAGAAGAATAAAAATAAGTTGGTGCAACTAAAAAAAAATTATAAACTTGTTTATTATACAACTATGATGAAAATATTTTATATTCCGGATTAATAAGATTTACTTTTAATTTCTAAATATTATTTTTTAATGTCACAAATTATATCATACAATATCAATTTCTTTCGTAAAACAACCTCAAAATTTCTATTATTACTTTTTTCTATTTGTTTATAAATTTTTGAATATTTTCATTTGTATTGATTTTCACTTTATTTCGCCAATATTTTGTGTCAAAATAGCTATGATATATTTTGATATATCTATAAAATATTTCATTCATTTTTTTTTTTTTTTTTCTACAATGAATAAGACAATAAAAACTTTTAAAATTATGATATTATAATAAACTATTTTAGCAATCAATAATTTTACATTGAAAATTTATTTATAAAAGTTTACTTATTTTCTTGGGAAAGGTAAATTACTTATATGATAAATTATATCAATAAATTATTTGTCTCAGATAAGTCTTCTCCAATAGTCTTTTGGTTATTTTGTCAGGGCAATTACTATCTAAAATTATTATATAGAAGCCGTCAAGACAATTTAATTTTTAACAAAATAAGTGTATTGAAATTTTGTGATAATTTAAAACTTATTACCATAGTAAATGTAAGGGTCGAAAAACTTAATTTTTTTGGTAGTGATCATATTTTATATACGTATTTTAATGTGAAAATAAGATTTGCCATTTTTTTCGATTCAAAAAAAAATATATTCTTTTCTCCTAACTAAGGTTCAGAATAAATTGGGGAAAGAATGGAAAGACTAAATAATTGTTTAAAAGTAAAGTATAGAAAGACAACACTTTTTGTTATGATGGCTATCAAGGTGTTACACGCTTATGAAAAGATTTTACACAAGCACAAGATCTTCCTTACAATAAGAAGAAACTTAATAAAGTTTTGATTGAAATATTTTATTTGAAAAAAAATTATAAAATTATAAAATTAGTAAACGTCACATCAAGATAGTGAAATTTTGTTCTGAATGGTGCTTAGTAGGATTAAGTATGTAGTTTTTGTTTATTTCACAAAAAATCAACTTTTGTTTTTATCAAAATTTTGAGATAATAAATTTTTAAATAAAAAATTTAAAATACATATGATTTTTAGTTTTCTTCTGAATTAGCATGAAATTGATTATGAGAGTTTTAATTAGATTATATATGATTTTTCTATATTTGAATATTTAGTTTTATCATAATAAAAACATTAAGAAAAAATTTCAGAAGCCAAATATTTTGCCTTTTATATTTAACCAAAAATTTCAAACATTCAACTTAAGTCATAAAAAAAAAAGGTCACCCTAATTTGACATTGGTTTTTGTTTTTGAATACTGTGACGCCCCAAACCCCGGGGTCCGTTTGATCATCACAACCTCGGCGGAAACAAGTGGGATGCTCCAAGCTACCCGACGCCACTGGAAATCTAGCAGAGTCTCCTTGTACCGAGAGCTCTCACTCAACAGCGCACTCGCATATACCTGTCCCAAACCATCCAATATATGCAATATAATCCCAACATGAGTAAAAATGCCTCTTGGGCTCATAAACCAATACTCATAAAATCAATTATCATAATTATTCTTCAATTATCTCCCAATAATTCAATAGTTGATTACACTTTTATTTTATACAAACATATATTAAAATCTACAATTCTAATACATGTTATGTCCAAAAACCATCATTTCGGCTTTCTTCTACGTCACCCTCTAGGATCTAGCCGTCCCTCGCACGCTCCCGTACTGCAAAAGGATCCCACGACCCGGCGAGCCAAAGCTCAAGAGGAGAATCGCCCTGCGTGGCCACTCCACCACCCAAGCTGCTGAAGGCAATGTTCCAAAGTAAACACACATTCAAGCAAATGCATGATCCTACTTGAATGTCTACATGACTAGCTCAGATCTCGAGTCCTCACCGACTCTCTCTCACACTCGCCTAAGCCTCATATGAGAATATTAGTTTTATTAGTGGACAACCCTCCGATGTATATATATCCATTGGGCCGCCTCCCCATTGATATATAAATTGCTCGTGGACTACTCCGATGAATAATCAAGCCGCTCCGACGACTGATATTTTAAGTTTGTGGACTACCTCCGATGATTTACATTTTTAGACTAACCAACCGTCTCTCTAGACTTATACCATGCACTAACTCCTATAATTCCTAGGATGTTTCAAAGGTATATGGAATGCATGTATGCGCTTCCAATTCAAATTTAATCACATGCAAATATATAAACATGAATATACTTCAAGATAAAAATTAAATCACACAAACATGTTATGTAATTATCATTTCAAACATCCAAAATTAGCTCACATGGGCTGAGAATCACACACGAGCAATTTAATTTAAATCACTGGCCAACACCTATTTCACGAAATATATTTTCAAAGATTATTCCCAGAATAGTGAAACCCTCGCTTTACTACATTCCCGAAAAATCATTCAAACAGCGGTTCCCACTTAGTGAACAACCACGGCCATTCCCGCCCAATGCATACCAAACAACCATTTAATTACACAAGTTAAAACCCAACCCACACTCCACTGAAATTCGGGATCGTCACGGACAAATTTCCATAAAGCTCCAAAGAATTCCTACAATTTCTCGGGGTCCCATGTTTTGGGACCGATCCACACTCCCATTCCCCCGCATTTTCCATACACATACATGATTTAAAGTAAATATTTTCAGAATTTAAGACTCAAACAGCCCTCTACATTTCGGCGCCTACGCCATCCAAGGAAATCCCAAAAATTCCACAGTTCGGGTCCCATGTTTTCGGATCGATCGAATCCGCCCCTCACGGCTCCTCAAACCAACCGAAACATGGAAACCCTAAAATTGGAATAAAACGCTAAGTAGGGAGAAAATCCACCTCTTGAGTTGTCAAAACCGCAAACTCCGTGGGTCCACGCTGTGAGCTTGCCCAAGGTGAGAACGCTTCCTTCGTCCGCGAAACTAACTAGCCCGATCGGGCTGTTGTATTTCTAGAGAGAAGTCAAAGACTTCCTCTAGAATCACCATTTTTGGTCTCCTCCACGCCTCATCGCATCTTTCCCCAAATCACTCCCACGTTTTTTGCCTCTTTAGTTTAATTCGAGAAGATGTTTATGTTCACAATTTGTTTTTAAAGGACTTAAGATTTAGTTAATGACCTTATGTCCTTCTTTACTTGACTGATATTCTGCACTACTCCTACTACCATTTTAATCATTTCACTATACCACTTACGGTACATGAGTACATGCTATATGTGGCTTTCTGTCGCATCGAAAACCGATTTACTAAGACCTAAACGCGATGCCTCGAAACGTGTCGACTTCAACTGTCTTTAAAATTACTAAATTTTACTGTTAAAACTAGATTTTGCGACATTCCAACGGCAACTGCTTTCGGCCATTCGAGATCTAGAGAATTAATTTTTGATTTTTAAATCGAAATTACAATTTTGTAATCGAAATTACGATTTCGCCCTTATTCCAAAAATTTGGAATTTCCTCGGTCCACATTCTCCCCTCTCAGCGTGAATTCCCGTCCGAAACTAGACAATCATAATCACTCACATGCATATGCACCGTGCACTGCACTACGCATAAACTAGTCATTTAAATGCTAAATGACCAAACCACGACCTTCATCCCCTAAACAAGAAGTGGATTGGTAGCCCGCATAGCCCCGCGCTCCCACGCGACCCTCCACTCCACAAAGGCCGCCATAGCACTCACTAGCCTCACTAATCTAAGGCCGCAAACCCGTTCACGGCCATAAACAATGCACACCGGTCCCTCCGGTTCCATCCGTGTCAATCTCTATTCGGTCTCCCAATCCACCACACGGCCGGATCTCGAATATATTTTCGAAAGACGGAGATGTGAAACACCTCGCGGACACCTATCATGTCGGGCTGCAATGCCAACCTAAGACGCAACGCGCTTCATCCTCTCGAGTATCTCGAAGGCCCAATAAACTCCTGCCAAGTACTTTCCCACGCCGCTCGAACCCGACCACTCCTCTCTTAGATTCACCTTCAAGGAAACGTGATCACCAACCTCCTCGAACTCTAAGGGTCGACGCCGCACATCTACATACTCTTCCGCAGCCTCTCGAGCCGAGAAGACGCTTATCGTATCGAACTCACCTTCTCGAGGTGTTCTAATCGATCAGACTAAACATGGAGCCTCTTCCACCTCGGGTCCAATCCTAACTATGACTCGCACGGCCTCCCCACACAAGGCCTCATATGGTACCATTCGTATTCTCGCCCCTCGATAACCACGCCAGAGGCGACTTCCACTAAGGGCAATTAATCCTTCACCTGCCATCCATGACACATGTTCGCAATATGCCCTCTAACACCCGTATGTAATCCATACACACGTAACCCACAACCTCGCTTGGTGTGTAAACGCTGAACCTCTCCAAGGCTCAATCACCGATAACCAATGGATCAAGCCAACTCGATTCATGCCATGCATGACATCCATTTACCGAGCCCTTGCCAGCTCAACATCATCCAATGCAATCTCCAAAGGGTATCCAAACCTCGAGTCACCCCCGACTCCTATCACTCAACTCTAAGTCTGCGTGACAATCATGTCCGTGTGTTTTCATCTCGTCAACTCTCTTCGCTTAATTCTCGAGCCTCTTACATTTCTTGATTCAACCTTGAGTCTTCATTGGACGTAGTCCTAAAGACAAACTCACCCCAC
Source organism: Tetrastigma voinierianum (assembly GCA_016808115.1). NCBI lineage: Eukaryota > Viridiplantae > Streptophyta > Magnoliopsida > Vitales > Vitaceae > Tetrastigma > Tetrastigma voinierianum. The sequence continues at coordinate 278,560 of JAEQBH010001176.1, read as the reverse complement.
CCTCACCAAGAGTGGTGAATGACCATACCGTGTACCCACACCCTACTCGACGCGATGTTACCGTGTACACGAACGCAGTAATGTCATAGTGTAACACCCAATCCCGGGGCCCACCATGAGTAGAATCTGAGAGATCTCTCACTCATAATCCCGACCTATCAGGTCAACTCTCACCCTACATCCTAGGGGAGAACATCTATACCTGGCTTCTCTAAAGGCCTTAACCTCTGCTCTCCAAATCCATGTCAGATTCGCATGACAACCCGGCCTAGGTCTCAATTACTGACAACCCGATGGTTGTCAACTCATCCATGTCAAGCTTGACAATCAACAACCAATACGTAGATACCACCCTACATCCACTACGCTTCACAGAACCCCGATCCTCGTCCCCTCTCGTCGACCCACACTCCGCCCCTCTAAATTCATTCGTGTTGTCGAAGTGCTTCAGATAGCACCCCCGAAATCGAAACCAGTTCCTCCTCGACCGTACTGGGTGTGGAGGAATGAATCAGATACTCTCCCGTCTTACGGCTAATCGATCGCATGGTCCCAAAGTCTGGGATCCCCGTCTCTCAAGCAATCCCGCCACTGTGGCTCCAACTTAGCTCCTGAACTCGAAACTAAAGGTGAAGGTAGTCTTCCGCCCTTCCCCGAACTAGGAGAAAGTCGATCCTCCCCTCTCGCTACCAACACCCGTATCCGAAAGTGTTCCGTATCCTTAATCTCTATGGTCGTGGTCGCCAACCACGAGTCCATGTCCCGCAGGTGAAGTCCCACGATCCTATCCCGAATGGACAACTCAATCCATCCTCGAATCTCCCCGTAATACCCAAATTCAATCCCAAGAAACAAACTACGTGATTCGAAGATCGACATTCGGTCTCACAACGCATCACCGCTCAACCTTCTAGTGCAGATCGACACTCACGGGTGTCGACACCACGTGTCCCAAAATCTCCCTCGCTAGGCCAAACCGCACTTACCGAACTCTGCATACGCCCACGGTCTCTCAACAACCGCAGAATAATAATCCTCGTCGATACTCATGCTCCCACTCGATCGAGTAGATCAAAATGTCATCCCCAAAGACTAATGCATAAACCGACTAGATAAGGTCAGAACACCCTACGATGAGGTCCATGAATGATACCGGGCGCATTCACAATCCAAAGGGCATCACCGTAAACTCAAAGTACCTCAACGCTGACCAAACAGTCTTAGTGGATATCTGCTTCCTAACTCTCACCGATGACAACCGCTATGGCTGTCTATCTTGGAGTAGACTCAAGACCTCTCAACCGGATCAACAAATCATCGATCCTCTAAGCATGGGTACCGAAACCGCATCATAACCCCCGCTCACCTGCCTATAGCCACTCACGCCCGGGCTGGGTCTGCCCTTCTTCTATAACTAGAACCGGCTGCCCCATGGTGAAGTGCTCTACCTAATAATCCCCTTGTCCAATAGCCCTCAGAGTCGGGACTTTCGAAGTTCCTACAACTCAACCGATGCCATCCTAAGGAATCATGCAGATGGTTAAAGTACTGTGGTGTAATCTAAGGTCCAAGTCTACATCCCTATGTGGAGGTAGTCCAGGTAGCCCATCCGAAAATATTCGCAGATTTCGCAAACCACTGAGGTAGATCTAACTGGTCTCACCTCGGTCCTCTAAGGTAAGTACTACTACCAACCACGAACCCGTCCTCGACACTTCTGACCTCGTATACTATCTGGGAAAAATATCATGTTTGTCTCCCCCGAATACCATGAGTACCGTCCGCAAGAGCTGCGAATCCTCCCACACCACAATCGATAACGACCCTGTAAGCCATCACCCAATCCATCCTCGTGGATGACATCGAACTCTGACATGTCCAAAATCCTCAGGTCCATTGTGAGTAGAGTCCCCGAGATCTCTAACCCCCGCAAGCCCTCACCCTATCATTCCTATTCTCACTTAATCCCTAGGAAGAACTCAATACAATGGCTCCTCTATGGTCTCTGTGAGGTCCTTGCCCATTCTTATCATATTTCGGGGCTTCATCTCTCTAGCCAGAACGAGCTAGTCTATCCTCAAAGGTGTCGTGAGGTAATCTCCATAGCCTCTAACACTTTCTCAAGCCTCTCGCATGAACCAATGGTCCACCACCACCTGACCTCAATTTTGAATACCTGAGGATGATAATGGCCCTAAACCTCCGGGAGGTTACTAGGACTCATGTCCACCGCTATACTAGGGCCTCGTGCTATAGCATTCTGTAATACCTATAAATTTCTGCAAAGTCCGGATTAAACACTGATCAGGTTCACTGCCCCGTGATTTCACGCCCGGCCTCTACCAGCCATTTCACAATTAACATGGCAACAAGAATCGTTTAGTTTTCATTTCAGTCTAACTAGTAATGCAAAGATGTCGATTACTGAATAGACTGACAACCATGAATCAATCTGCTCATTTTCTAAGTGGTGCTAAACTTCCAACCACCCAATTCATTCATTTCAATAAGGTTCTAAACTTTCTTGTTCATTTCAGTACCCAAATCCCTAAGGTCATAACCCATAACCTTAGTATTTACCCTTTTTCCTATAAGATATCAATTTCATGCATATAATTCCCCTATGCAACTACTACAAGTAATTTCGATTTCAATTGGTAGTTAGTCTAATACAAGTGTCTCTAAGGCATAACCACACTTCGAGACAATTAATCATACACATAACTCGAAGCATACGTTAATCATTCTGCTTAAAATATTGTTTTCAATAAAATTTTATTTTCAAAAATTTTATTTTGAAAATTTTATTTTAAAATTTGGTCAAAATTTATTTGATTTTATTTGAATTTAATAAATTTTTTTTTTTTTTTCGAAAAAAAATTTTATTTTACTATGAACTATGTTCATTTTGGTGACTCAGAAAAACGAGTCAAAACTGATAGAAAATGGGCCGAGTGCACCGCCCAGCAGCCGCCAGCACCCGCCACGCCAGTCGGCGCCCCAACGCCAGCCTCAGCCGCGCCCAGCCGCGCGCCCCGCCGCCGCCCCCGCCCTCACAGCTACCGAGAGACGCCAGGCCGCCCGCGCGCCTTCGCCTCGCGGCCGCCCTGCAGCCGCCAGCGCCCCCCAAATGGCCGCTCACAGCCCACGCATGTCTGTCGCGCGCCCAAGACGTCCCACGCTCTAGCCCCAAACAGAGTCAGTTACACAGAGGTCAGATTGCGAATACAAAGATCGCCTAACCTCAACACACATAATCCATCAGACATGATACAATCCAAATTTCTAGTCGCCTCTCGCAATACAATCCTACTCACTATCACCGCAATACAATACTGTACAAGTAAATACACTTCATCCCTCGTCGCCTTTTAGTCAGTAATACAAACCTTGCTCTTAACACAATTTTTCATTTCATAATACAATCTCAAGGGAAGAACATCAAAATTTTTTTTTTCGCTTCAAAATTTTTTTCGTTTTTTTTTTCAATATAAATGATTTTTTTTTCATACACTTAAATACTAAATAAATTTATAAAATTTATTTAACCCATTTTCTTAAATTTTACACCATATAAAAACCTTAGAAATTATTTTTCAATTCTCTTAACAAAATAAATTTATAAAAATTCATTTTCTTTTTCCAAGATTTAACGAAAAATTTTTCTCCACTCAAATAAATTTATAAAATTTATTTTCTTCATTTCTCTCTTCACCTTACCACTAAAAAATCACAAAGAAAATCATTTTCTTCCATTCTCATCAAATAAATTTAGTAAAATTTATTTTTCTTGTCTTTAAAATTTCTTCTCATCTTCCAACAATCCAAATAAATTTAGTAAATTCTATTTCATTTAATTTTCTTCAGTTTTACACTGTAAAACCTTAAAAATTAAATTTCTTCACCTCTAAACCAAATAAATTCTTCCAATTTATTTTATTTCTTCATTTTGTTCCAGTTTTTTGCTCACTGTAAAACTTCACCAATTTTCTAATACCTCTATGTGCTAAGTACTAAGCACACAACATTATAACATATCACAAACAACATGGTATACACACCATTCATCAACATTCACATGTTCACACACACCACCAAATCACACAAACACATCAACACACGTGCATGTAGCGGCCCTAAGCAGCAACCCGTGATTTCCTAGGTAATCTCATACCTATACTTATCATCAAACCACACCTAGTGGTGATGGATACCCAAACCCGAGCTCCCTAGGTATTCGTATACCTAAGCTCTGATACCAAACTGTGACGCCCCAAACCTGGGGGTCCGTTGACTACCCGTCAACCTGCGGAAACAAGTGGATGTCGGGTTACCCGACGCCACTTTCACGCAAGTGTAGTCTCCTTTGTACGGAGCTCTACCTAAATACGCACTCCGCATATACCGTCCCAAACCATCCAATATATGCAAATATAATCCCAACATGAGTAAAATGCCTCTCGGGGCTCATGTAAACCAATACTATAAAATCAATTATCATAACTATTCTTCAATTATCTCCCAATAACTAACAGTTGATTACACCCTTTATTTTATACAAACATATATTAAAAATCTACAATTCTAATACATGTTATGTCCAAACCATCATTTCCTACTTTCTAAATGGGCCAAATCCCTCCGATCTAGCCGTCCTCGCACGCTCCCGTACCTCAGAAAAGGGGGATCCCACGACTCCGGTGAGCTAAAGCCCGCAGGAGAATCGCCCCAAGTGGGCTACTCACCACCTAAGTGCAAAGGCAATGTCTAGTGCAAACACACATCCAAGCAAATGCATGATCCTACTCAATGTCTACACGACTAGCCTTCCGCATCCCGAGTCCTCACCGACTCTCTCTCACACTCGCCTAAGCCTCATATGAGAATATTAGTTTTATTAGTGGACAACCCTCCGATGTATATATATCCATTGGGCCGCTCCGACGATTGATATATAAATCGCTTTCAGGATCATCTCCATGAATTACCACCGCCGCCCGACATTGATATTTTAAGTTTGTGGACTACCCTCCGATGATTTACATTTTTAGACTACCCTCCGAACCGTCCTCTCTAGACTTATACCATGCACTAACTCCTATACTCCTAGGATGTTTCAAAGGCATGTGGAATGCATGTAGCGCTCCAATTCACTCTAATCACGCAACATATAAACATGAATATACTCAAGATAAAAATTAAATCACACAAACATGTTATGTAATTATCATTTCAACATCCAAAATTAGCTCACATGGGCCATTAATCACACACGAGCAATTTCAATTTTAAATCACTCGGCCAAACACCTATTTCACGAAAAATATATTTTCAAAGATTATTCGAATATGAAACCTCGTTTACTATTCCCGAAAAATCACTAACAAATGGCTCTAGTGAACCCAAATCCACGGCCATTTCGCCTAAATGACACCAAACAACCATTTAATACACAAGTTGGGTCCAACCCACACTCCATCGAATTCCGATCGTCACAGACGTTCCATAAAGTCTCCAAAGAATTCCTACACTCGGTCCCATGTTCAGGGACCATCCACGCCCCATTCCCGCATTTTCCATACACATACATGATTTAAAGCCAACATTTTCAGAATTTAAAGACCCAAACAGCCCTCTACATTTCTGGCAGTCACGGCCATCCAAGGAAATCCCAAAAAATTCCACAAGTTCGGTCCCATGTTTTGGGACCGATCGAACGGCCCCTCACGGCCTCAAACCAACCGAAACATGGAAAAACCCTTAAAAATTGAATAAACGCAAGTTAGGGAGTAGAAAATCCACCTCTTGAGTGTTGTCAAAACTCAAGAACTCCGGCCCGTCACTGCAGCTTGCTCCGCGTAGGAAACGTTTTCCTTCTTATGGTTCATTCTTCGAAACTAACTACTGAGTCGCTATTTCTGGGGAGAGAAGTCGAGACTCTCTAGAATCACCATTTTTGGTCTCCTCCACGCCTACTGCATCTTTTCCCAAATCAGCTCCCACGTTTTTGCCTTTAGTTTAATTTGGAGAAGATGGGCCATGTTCACTAATTTGTTTTTAGTGACTTAAGATTTAGTTAATGACCTTTATGTCCTTCTTTTACCAGAATTGATATTCGGCACTACCTCGGCCGTCCATTTTCATCATTTCAATTACAACACTTATGGTACATGAGCATGCTATGTGGCTTCGGTCAGATCGAAACCGATTTACTAGCACTAAACGCCGATGCCTCGAAAAACGTGTCGACTTCAATTGTCTCGAAAATTACGAAATTTTACGTGCTAACTAGATTTTGCGAGACGATTCCAACGTGCGCACCTGTTTCATTATTCGAGATCTAGATAATTAATTTCGGATTTTAACCGGAATTACAATTTTGTAATCGTAAATTACGATTTTGCCCTTTATTCCCAAAATTTGGAATTTCTGCCCATACAATTTTTTGTTCTCAAAAATAAGGAGAACAAAGAAAATATTTGATCCCAAGTTTTTTACTATTCTGAAAAAACTAAATCAAGATAACAAGAACAATTTTCATAGAACACCAAAATTGTGTTTTTTGTGTTTTTAAAAACCGTTCTTAAGGACAGGTTTAAAAAAACAGGAACTAATCAGGTCTTCAATCTCCCATATTTTCTTTTCAGAATTCACTTGCCTGCCTTATGCCCTGATGGAGAAACCTATGTGTTGTTATAGTATGTGGCTCATACCAAAGAAAAAACATATTACTATGGAGAAAAAGGGGCAAGTGTCCAAACCATGTAATTGTATGGATGCACATTCTTTTCTTCTTGTTTTCACGCTTTCACATATTGTTGCACGAATCACAACACTATACCTCGAAATTCTTTGCGTAGTCCATCTCTTCAAAGCTTGTATGGATCAATGACTTTGTGGAAAAGAGATTAGCATTCAGTGAAATCTAAATCAAATGACACAGCATGGAATTCATGAATTAAACCGGTTCGTTTTACACTACTTATATATATATATATATATATATATATAGTTAGTAGTATATATATATATATATATATATATATATATATATATATATATATATATATATATATATATTCACTTTATTATCAATAGAAGTGAATCTCACATCATTGATCAAGGGTAAAAAAATACTAATATTAAAAGTCATAATGACGCAGGTTCTCATGGGATTGGGAATGGAATTGGAAGTGATAGCTGCTATGAGGAGGAACCAAAAAGGCCCATCGATTAATGACCTTTTGCTTAAATTCAAGCTCTTATTCATGGTCTAATACTATCTCCAAGACATGATTATGAGAGTCCCGTTATTCGATAATTAATAAGTTTTTTTTTTTTTTTTTTTTGAAAAAAAAATTTTCATTGATTCAGAATAACAAGATGGAAGACATTACATTTTAACATAAAAATCAAAGTGTTGTAAGGATGTGTTTTTGCCATTTAAAGCTACGGCATCTTCAACGTCTCTCCATAAAATATATGATATGTTTCGCTTTTATTATCCATTGAAGGAAAATATTTTGTAAGATTAGGAAAGAAGAAGTTGAGATGGAAAATATTTTTCCAGGGTGTGAAGTTTCTGGGAAGGATCCATTATTGTGGTTCGCATTGAGTATTCAAAAAAATATGTATGTTTATTCTTCAGATATTGACTATATTCATGAGATTGGGATGCCCTGACTGCCCATCCATAGAATTATGTTTTGTTTCAATAAAAAATTCCAACATGAGATTTAATATATTTATAATAAGTTTAATTTATTTTGTGAATGTTTTTTAAAATGTGATTGGTTGATTTTTTTTTTTTTTTAAGTTACTTATACCATTTAAAACTCTAACATGGGATCCCTTTCCCTTATTTATCCTACACGAGTTAAAACTTAGCTCTTTTTTTTTTCTCATGGGATCAATGATCAAACCAACAACTAGCCTAAATAACCAAATATAATGATATTGTTTTGACTATACTAGAAATATTTTTCAAGGTACAACTCTCTTGAGTCTTGTCCTAAATTAATACAAATTTTAAAAAAATTATGAAAATAGTTTTTAAAAAAAATTAATGTTCAAAGGAGTGTATTTATACCATATTGAAAACTTTTTTTAAGTTAATATCGGAATTAGCAACTTTAACTTAAAAATGTTTGCAAATACCGCAGAATTAATGACTACATAAAGATTACTAATGTGTGTATATCGACTTGTCTAAATACACTAATTTCAAATATTATTTTAGATTTCAACTTATATTTATAATAATTCTTTAAAAATCTATTTTTCTAGAACTCGCTCTATCTCTTTATCATTGATTCTTTTCACACTTTTCTTATTTTTTCTTACCTTTACTCTTCTTCTTGACATCTTCACTTTTCTTTTGTTTTCTGTAAGTCAATCCTATCTTCTTTATATGTCATGAGAAAAAGAAATTAATCTTTCTCGCTCTCTCAAAGAAAATGCAAAAGAATGTATTGTGGGGTTGATATGAATAATTGGTTTTGGTTTGACTTTTTGTTTTTATTTACTTTTTTTTTTTTATTCCTAAATATTTTTTTTTTGTTTGATAGAGTCTACATATTCTAAAGTTAATAATTTTCTCATAACTTTAGTTTACTTCAATTTTTATTTATTTAACCTTTCAAGCACATCCTTTCTCTCTCTCATCAGGTAAGGCCTTATATCTTCCTAAGCCTCAACCTCGAAATTGATGTTTCTTTTCCAAAGCATCAAATCACATGCTTCTTTCTCTCCTCCCACATAATTTCATGTTTCATTCTTCTCTCCAAAGGTTTGAACCTAGAAAAAGTAGCCTTACAAGACCATCACTACTAATTAGTCAAGACCAATCTCTATGGTCTTTATCCGTCTTAAACTTAGGAATCTTGTGTTTGTCACATGTAAATATGGCAAAATTGAAAACAAAAATAGGTTTTACATTATTCATGTTATTGTCAAAAAAATAATTATAAATCTAATAAAAAATAATGATGGTAAAACATAACACCAAAATACCTCTCGCTCTCCCAAGAAAAAATAATAATAAATAAAAATCTTTCTACCCAAACTGCTATGCCCCATCGTAACGTCCTTTCAAGAAAAAATGGGTTTGACTGATATAAGCTTTAGCTTTTCAGTCAATGGGTCGAAATATTCTTGCATTTTTTAATCAATGTCATACCCAAAAAAATGATAAAAATTCAAATATAATGATAAAAAAACTCGAGCTTATATAAGCTCGCCAATCAGAATCTCTTAAAATCTCAAAATTCCCTAATCATTGAAAATACGGTCTTCTGTAGCCTCATTTTCAGCTATCATGCATTTCCCACTTAAAATACTATACTCGTATTTATATTTTGAAAAAAAAAATCACCTTAAAGGTGACTCTTGATAAAAAAAATGCTAGTTTGGAAAAATCGAGTCTTAATTCGAAGGTCATGTTACCTATTGAAAATATACGATAGTGAGCTGTAGCACCCCTCTAAGCCCCTAAAGTCGGGTCTCTACTAATCAAATTATGGAATCTGTGACAATCATTCAAGTAATTACATATACCAATAAATCTGCTAATATAAGAAGACAAAATTAAAGGAATAAATGTGGGTACTTAAGAACGACCGATAACGCTATCAATTGAAAATCATATTAGTATAATAATAAAATACAAAATATTCAAAATCAATTAGAAATTAAGTTATAGATCAGATGTCAAATTATTTATAAAAGTGACGAGAATGTCGGTCCCACTTTAAGGCCCATATTTATTTATTTATGATTTATTTCCATAAAATTTCATTTTATTTGGAACCATGGAATTAATCATATTATATTAAAAACAAGAAAGTCGTTTTTTTTTAATTGAACAAAATAAGGTGTAAAACTGGTTCTTATATGAAAACAAGTTTTTTATAACTCAACCCAACAATTAACCCTGATTATATGAGCCTCCAATAATTAACACGGAAGAGTAGTTAAATATTCAAGAATTATTAAATGTCATCAATTAAATTAGAATACTAAGAGAGCACTATCATCAAGGCAATTAAAATATAATAGCAATAGTCAATGATGAAACTCATAGGAATAAACTAAAAACCCAAAAGAAAATATTACAAAATATGGGTTTATATAAAAAAAAACATTTGAATACAATAATTAGATCTAGTAAAATTTGACACGACACGTGAACACGACACAAACCCAACCCAGTTTTTACGAGTTTAGGTTTAGTATAATCGTGTTTGGGTCATATTCGTATTAACTTGTCTAACACGTTTAATAAATGAGTCATATTTGTGTTAATCCGCCTAACACGTTTAATAAATTGGTCATATTCGTATTGATATGCGTAACACAAATTTGACCCGAATTGATACGTTTAATTATTATATTAATCAATTAATCTATTTAATAAGTTATTTGTGTTAAATATGGACTATTAATTATAATTTCTATTAATTTAAATAATAAAATTAATAAACATGTTAAATTTAATAAGTTATTTATGTTAAACATGCATGAATGATTAATTATAATTCTTATTATTTTAAATAATCAAATTAAATGAGTCATATTCATATTAACTTGCCTAACACGAATAATAAATGGGTTGAGTTTGGGTTAGCGAATATTGACACGTTTATTATTCAGATCGCCTGGGGTTACGAATGTTAACACAATCCATACACTAACATGACACGAACACGACCTATCGACAAGAATTGTCACCCCTAACAATAATGACTCAGATATGCGCATCATATCACATGTAGTTTCACTACAAACATTAACAGGATGTTGATTAAACTATTGTAGCAAGTTAAATAAAATCAAATAATAAAAAAACAATGAAAAAAGCAAAGAAAACCTTTTTTTTCTATGACCATTTAAATCCGAATATCCACAATTGGTGTTCGGGCCTCTTCTCCATCCATTCGACCATCCCCATTTTCCCCAAATTTCGCCAGCAAATCTTTTTAGATTCGCCCTCCCAAGATAAAGAAAAAAAAATAATAATAATAAAAACTTCCAACCCAAGCCCACTATAGCATCCTTCCAAGAGAAAACTTGAGCTATATGTTTGAGCTTTCAACTATTTGATCGAAATATTCTGACATTTTTTTTGTGGACTCACATAAAAAATTGATAAAATTCATATTTAATGGTAAAACTAAGCTTATATAAGCTGAGCTCAACAGAATCCTTTAAAAAAAAATTGTTATTTCAAGATCATTCCTTTCTTCAAAAGGGAGGTGGCCTCTTTGGATGAGTTGCCAATGCGTAAATTCTCCCACAGCCCCCATCTCCAAATGAAGCAGGCAAATCTGATTTTTCTTCATAGTGGTTACTATGGCAACTTATGATCAAGATTACCACTTCATTACATATATATATATATGGTATATATATATATATATATATATATATATATATATATATATATATATATATGTTTTTGGAAAAGCTTATTATAATTTATTTGAGCATATTTTCTTTAATAAAAATTATAGATATTTATAAAAAATATTGTTAGAATCACACATGTTTAGCTTTTTCCACTCTCTCAATCGGTTTCACCATAAGGTATTTTATATATTACATTATAGTACTCTATTTTGGATTAGATCCTTATTCTTTTATATGTTCATTCCATCTCTTTACTATTTGAACTAAGGCTCAAGGGTTTATGTGAACAAATTAATTAAAAATAGTTTTTAGTATACATGTTTTTCTGCCATAATCGGGATTGCAATTAAGCCGTCTCTAATTTATGTTTGAATTATGACTTAGTAATTCGGTCGAATGGAGAGAATTGCTTTCTTATAGCAAGCTGGGCAAAGTCCTCCCACCAAAAGATTATGTATGAGGGGGTAGAACCATAATTTTCAACCCATTATTAATTTACAATGCTTTTAAATTAAACCATTCATTATTATTAAAGAATCAAAAGCAAAAAATGAAAATTTAAAAATGACAGAAAATCTTTGAAACCCAACTACAAAATCTTATGTACAGACTTTAAGAGAAAAAGTCTCCCATGTGATTAACACGTCGGTCTTATCTTTGACGCTTTCCCTGAAATTAATAATGAGCGTGAGAGGAACAATGATGGCTCATTATTACTTTCGGGGAAAGCGTGAATAATGAGAGTGAACAAAGGGTGTATTGCGCATTTCAAGGGCATATTTCTTTATGCCCTTTAGCCTATGGTGGCTCCTCCACTACAAGATAATATCATTTTATGAGAGTCATTCAATCCAACATAAAAAAAAGATAAAAGATGCTTTGAGCCTGAAAATCGGATAAAAAACACCATCTGAAGGACAATATCCTGAAACTCGGATAGAAAAAGAAGAAAGATAGTGTGAACGGAAATATCTATGTCTTCATTTTCAATCAATGTCATCTTCAACGTCTCTCCGTAAAATATAAGGATATGTTTTTGCCTTTATTATCCGTTGATGGGAAATATTTTGTAAGATTAGGAAAGAAGAAGTTGAGATGAAAAATATTTTTCCAAAAGTAAAATTGGCTCTTAATTTCAAGGAAGTTTCCTATGATCCATTATCAGGTTCTCATTGAGTATCTTAAGTATATGTATGTTTATTCTTCTCATATATTAAGTATATCCAGAGGATCGATGCCTCATCGCCCATCCATAGATAAATATGTTTTGTTTCAATAAAAAATTACAACATGAGATTTAATATATTTATAATAATTTTAATTTGTTTTGTGAATGTTTTTTAAAATGTGATTGGTTGATTTTTTTTTTTAAGAAAAAAGTTAGTTATACAATTTAAAACTCGAACCTAGATCTCTTTCCTTTATTTATTCTACATGAGTCAAAACTTAGCTCTTTTTTTTCTTCTCATGGTATCAATCATCAAACCAACAGCTAGCCTAAATAACCAAATATAATGATATTATTTGACTATGCTAGAAATATTCTTCAAGGTACAACTCCTTGAGTCTTAGAACTTAAATTAATACAAATTAAAAAATGAAAATTGTGACTTTCCAAACTCCGGGGTCCGTTGACTACCCACAACCTCGCTGAATACGAGTGATGCCTGGGTTACCCGACGCCACTTCAAAACCCGTAGTCCCTTGTACTGTGAACTCTACCCAAATACAACACCCGTATGAAACCTATCCCAACTAATATAATCACAATGACAAATAAGGGTAAACTAAGATTCGTGGGCCCATACCATTACTACCCATAAAAACATACCAACTATGAATCCACTATATCCAATAGTTCTAAGAGTTCAAATGTTTTACTTTATACAACATATATTAAATATACTAATTTAATACATGTAAACATCATCCAAGCCACAACCCTAGCTTTTCACAACCCGCCTCAGACGAGCCGCCCCCGCACGTCCTCGTACCGTGAAAATAATATCCTCGATAGGGGCGAAAGGAATGCTCAAGAGTGGAATCGCCCCTAAGTGGGCTACTCTCCACCTAAGCGCAAAGGCAATGTTCCAAATAAACACACATTCAAGCAAATGCATGATCCTACTTGAATGTCTACATGACCAGTCCCGGGGATCCCGAGTCCTCACCGACTCCTCATTGTTCTGCCTAAGCCTCAGAGTGAGAAAACTAATTTCAAACAAAGTTATTTGTTTATATTTGTGGTCTACCCTCCGATCTAAGTGAAAGGACTGGTCTCTGATGTTATATTTAGTGGACTACCTCCGAGATATATATCAATCAAGTAACCCGACGATTGATATTCGTGGACTACTCCGATGTATATCAATCAGCCGTTCCAACGATTGATATTTTTAATTTGGACTATCCGATAATTAACATTTTTAGACAACGCCCGAACCATTTTCTGCACTCATCTCATGCACTCACTCCTATAGTCCACAGTTAAACCAAGGTATATGGAATGCATGTATGTCAATTCCAACACAGCTTAATTCACATGTAAATACATCACATTTATTTACAAACATTCAATTCACACAATCATGTCATGTAAATTCTCACTTCATACATCAAAATTAACCATCACAATGATCAAACACTGTTATTAATCTAACTTGAATCACCTCGATCAAACACATTTTCATACAAAAATATATTTCGTGTCACTATTCTTAGGAACAAGAAACCCTAGGGTCACTCGCTCTATCGGGCTATTAACTACTCCGCTCACTCTGTGAATCCGCATTTACCCACCATTTCTCGGCCTCATTCCAATCAATACATGATTTAAAAAGATAATTTACACTCATTAAAGCACCCAAACAACCCTCAAGCACTAAAGCTGCTCACATTGGGTTCAATAAATTAAATCAATTCGGTCCCAAGCTTTGGGATCGATCAAACTACTGCTCAAGGCCCTACAAATCAAGCATTGTAAAACACTTAAATAAAGTGTAAAACCCAAGTAGGAGAAACCCACCTCTCATGCCTGAGGAACCTCCTAAACTGTGAGCCTCCATGCAGCCTCTCCGCGTAGAGCGCTTCCTTCTTGTCTCCGAAGACTCCGCGATTTCCATTGATCGGGCTCGTATTTCTAGAGAAGTCAAACAATCTCTCTCTAAAACTCAAATATGTAACTTCCACTCAGAAGTTTTCCTCCCTTTCACTTTTTTTTTTGTCTCTAGTTTAATGAAGGAGAGGACATTATTTACTATTTTTGCATTCAGACTTAAATCAAATTCCAAACGACCACATGTCCCTTCATTTCTCGGGCTTTTGACATTCTGGGCCTATCTCGACCTGGGCCCATTTTCATCATTTATCTACTCATGCCACTTATGGCACATGAGTACGTGTTATATGTGAATTTCGTCGCATCGAAAATCGTTTTATGGCACCCGAAACGCGATTCCTCGAAAAATGTGTAAATTCCAACTGTCTCGGAATTCGACGAAATTTTACGCGCTAGTTAGGATTTCGCGAGACGATTCCAACGGTGAAATCTGTTTCATCATCCGAGATCTAGAGAATAAATTACGGATTTTTAACCGAAATTACTATTTCGTAACCGAAATTACGATTTTGCCATTTTTCCAGAAATTGGAATTTCTCGGGTCTTACATTATCCCCTCCTTAAAAGGAATTTCGTCCCGAAATTCAGGACGATCATAATCACTCACATGCATATGCAACATGCACTCTACTATGCATGTAAACAAATAATTAAATCTTAAACGATCAAAACCACGACCTTCATCCTTAAACAAGAAGGGATAGGTGGCCCGCATCGTGTCCTCGCGCTCCCACGTGGACTCCTCCACTCCATAGTGCCTCCATAGTACCCTCACTAGCCTCAAAGTCTTGCTTCGCAAAACCTGATCACGGCTATCAACAATGCACACTGGTCCCTCCTCGAAGGTCCCATCTGTGTCAACCTCAATCTGTCTCCAATCCACCACATGAGATGGATCTAGAGTATATTTTTGGAGCATGGAGACGTGAAACACCTCATGGACACCTGACATGCTGGGCGTGAACGCCTAACTGCACAAAGAATCTGCCTACCTCGAGTATCCTCGAGTTGTCCAATGAACCTCGCATCAGCCTTCCCACGTCGTCAATCACCACTTCTTAGGCATCACCTTCAAGAAGACGCGGATCCCCAACCTCAACTTAAGGGTCGACGCTTCATCCGCAGATAATTTCTTCCGCCACGGCCTGAGCCGTGAGAAGACGATGTCGCATCGTTTACCTTCTGAGGTGTCTCTAATCAAATCGTGACTGATTCGAGCTCTTCCCACTCCTCGTGACCCACGTCTCCCACAAGGCCTCATACGATGCCATTCAGATAATTTCGCCCGATAACCGGTTGTTATAAAGAATTCCACTAAGGGCAAATGCTCCTCCCAACTGCTCTTATGATCCAGGACGCATGCTCACAGTATGTCCTCTAATACCTGTATAGTCCTCTCAGACTGACCATCCGCTTTCTTATAGTAACGCTGTACCTATCGTCAATCAGAACCCATAGCCTTTTCGAAACTCTTCCGTGCGTGCCAGAACTGTCCTTTGATCCGATTAATTTGATACCGGGTACCCATGGGTAGCCTCTGACTATCTCTCGAACGTACAATGTGCAGAATCTCTCCAAGGCGAAGGTCATCCGCACGGCTAGAAAATGTGTCGACTTCGTGAGCATGTCCACTATCACCCATACCGCGTCATGCCTCTATTGCGTCCGTGGCAAGTGGGTCACAAAGTTCATCGTGACGTGCTCCCACTTCCACTCAGCCACCTCCAATGGCTGAAGTAGCCCCGTCAAGCCGTGCTCACCCTTAACCCGTCGACATGTGAGACATCTACGAACTAAGTCCCCTCACGTGTCTCTTCATCCCACTCCACAAGATCAAGATTTAAGATCCCGGTACATCTTCGTACACCGATGACCGCGAATAGAGAGCAAAGAAACTCCCGAGAAATCTCCCTCAAATCGGTCAACTGGGGAACCACCACCCGTCCCCTATATCGAAGACTACCATCTATGTGAACTGCCTAATCCTCACAATTGCACTGACCGTACTCCTATCCCCGATGGACATTATCTCCGCGTCCCGCCACTGGACTCAACTCACTCGCTCACCGCAGACTCCAGCCACCAACTCCCCAAGGTACCCCGAGTCCGTCACAGATCAGAGTTCAAACCAGTCCCACAAGCCTCGAGCATCCGCCACCCCCGAGAACCCATACTAGCCAACGCCCGTGACTTCGACCGAGTGCATCACCACCGCATTTGCCTTCCACCGGGATGGTAATGCAAAGTGAAGCATAATCCTCTAGGAACTCCATCCATCCGTTGCCTCATATCGAGGTCCCGCCTCGCGTGAAAATATACTTCCGGGACTTTTTTTTGTCCGAGTACACCCTCGAACTCCTCGCCGTATAAGTAGCGGCGCCCCAAATCTTCAAGGCGAAGACTACTCGCCGCCAACCCATGTCGTGTGTGGGGTAATTTCGCTTCTCGTGATTCTTCAACCGATGAGAACCATAAGCCACATCCTCCCCACTACATCAAACACATCCTAATCCGCCTCGAGGCATCACAATACATCGTGTACCCTCATTCCCCGTCTCGAAACTATCAAGATGGGAGCCAGCAAGTCTCCTCTTCAACTCCCGGAATGCCCCTCGCATCATTACCTAATCAAACTTGACCTCCTTCTAGGTCAACCTAGTCATAAAGCTACTATCTTCGAGAAATCCTCAATGAATCTCCCTGTAATACCTCAAATTAACCTAAGAAACTACGATCTCGAAGACCGACTTCCGAATTCTCTCCCAACTCACCGCTCGACCTTCTCCGGGTCGACCGACACCTTGATGCCGACACCACATGTCCCAAAATTCACCTCAAGAAGTTTAACTCGCACTTACTCGAACTCGCACAACCGATGGTCTCTCAACAATCAGAATGATCTCAAGTGATACTCATGCTCCACCCACTGGAGTGGGGATGAAGATGTCATCCATGAAGACTACGACAAATTGATCTAAATAGGGTTAGAATATCCTATGCATGAGATCCATGAATGCTGCTGGCGCATTCGTCAATCCGAAGGGCATCACCGTAAACTCAAAGTACTCCACTCCACTCCCAATGTCGCTCTTAGGATATCTCAGATCCCTAACCCTCACTGATGGTAACCACCGAAGGTCTATCTTGAGTGTACTCGCCCTCAACCGATCAAACAACCTGCCAATCCCCAGAATGGGCACTCCATTCTTGATCGTAACCCTGGCTCAACTGTAGAATCGCACAAATGGCGGGTTCCTGGCCTTCTTCTTGCAAACGTAACCAAAGCGCCCCATGGTGAATTGCTTCCTGCCTTACGAACCCTCATTCTCGTGAGCGCTTTCCGTGAGCTGCACTGAGTTCCCGCAACTCTCGGATCGGTGCCAACCTGCGTGAGCGTCATGACGGCGGTAAGTACCAGCGTAAATCAATACCGAAGTCTACATCCCTCGTGGAGTGTAGTCCGTAGCCTATCTAGAAAACATCCACATACTGCAGATACTACCTGAGGTAGATCTAAGTCTGGTCTCCTCGGGTCCCTCTGTAAGGCTCTCAGCAAACCCGCTTAACTCGTCCCCGACACTTGACCTCACATATACCGGCTCCTCGGGGCAAAATTTCATCATGTTTGTCTCCGAAATACCACACGAGTACCGTCTCGCGTAGGCGGTAACCTCCCCGCGCCACAATCGATAACGACCGTAAGCTTCGCCACCAATCCATCCCTAGGATGACATCGAACTCTGACATGTCCATGATCCTCAGGTCCACTGTGAGTAGAGTCCCCGAGATCTCTAACTCGCAACCTTGACATATCATCTCTATTCTCGCCCTAATCCCTAGGGGAGAACTCACATATAAAGGCTCCTAAGGTCTCAACTCTGCCGCCCAAACATCACAACTGATGCAATGATGAAAGAACTAAGCACTAGAATCAACACTCTAGCCCATGGGCAGATAGCAAAACGACTCGTATAACCGGTCGATATGCCGACTCGCCACAGGGATGGCGCAGACACGCCCCGACCCCTAATGTCCTTCCCGTGGGCCTCGGCCCTCCGCCTCTACTCCATACTCCGGGGCCTCTCTGCCCGCTCAGGAAACGTGAGGTGCCCGTAGCTCCCCTCGAAATCGAGATCGCCTTCGGGGCTTTGCATCACACGCGGAGGAACGATCGTATCCTCTCTTGCCCCGGCGCATCACCGGGATCAGAAGGCCCCAAAACCCTGATCCCCGCCTCTCAGGGCAATCCTCCTCATGTGTCTGTGCCGGGCTACATGGTGCGATACCATCCGGCCCCGCCCCGACCGGCAACTCTCATCTCGTCCCCCGGGCCCGATGGCCGCGACTCTGTGACTCCTAGCGAACTAGAAGCTCTTCGCTCTTTCCTCGACCGAAGAAGACTGAATTGCCCTTCCTTCTTGCTACTAACACTCGCATCCCGAGTGCCCGAGCATCCTCTATCTCTCTCTACGGTCGTGGCCGTCCCAACCATGGAACGCATATCCCAGAGGCGAAGTCCCATAATCTCCTTACCGAACGGACAACTTCAGTCCATTCTCAAATCTCCTCACTCACAGTCATGGGCCACGTGACCATCGCAAATCCGGCTAACTCTGTGAATCTAGCCATGTAGTCCATCATAGTCATCGCCCCCTCGCTTCAAATTGCAGAACTCCCGAGCCTTCGCATGCCTCGCAAAGCCTCTCCGGAAAATACTTACCCATGAACA
Source organism: Tetrastigma voinierianum (assembly GCA_016808115.1). Lineage (NCBI taxonomy): Eukaryota > Viridiplantae > Streptophyta > Magnoliopsida > Vitales > Vitaceae > Tetrastigma > Tetrastigma voinierianum. The sequence continues at coordinate 259,307 of JAEQBH010001176.1, read as the reverse complement.
AATTCAAACTCGCCCTACGCCATAACCTCAAGTCTCTGAAGTCCTAACCCATCTCCATCGCCATACCCAAGGCCCGCCTCTAGCTTCTAGCCCGCCACCCGATCCCCCCGGGGTCATATCGGAGGTGATCTCCATAGCCTCTAATATGTTTTCAATTTGCATAAACCAATGATCTCGTCACCACTGGCCTCCCTCCCCGTGAACGCTCTGAGGATGATGCGCCTAAATCTCCGGAGGCCATTAGATCTCCATGACTACTTCCGCTATGCTCTCCACGCAATAGCACCACGCGATACCTACGGCCTCAAAGAAGGCCCGCTGATCAAATACCCGTGGTCGGGTCAAATGTCTGGTGGTGCCTAACTACTGTGGACCCACTCCCGCCCTCGCCCCTCTACTAGCCATCTACACAATCAACATGACAATCAATATACAATACAGTATCTCCAAGGCATAAACACAACCTCGAGACACTAATCCTACACAAAACCAGTATATATATCAAGTCCTTGCATTTATGAAGTAATGCAGGACAATTTATCCACAATTTAAACTGATATGATCAACAAAAATTTGGCTTTGAAATTTTATTTTTCCAAAATTTGTCAAATTTTCTTTGATTTTCGCTTATTTTTAATTAATTTAAAAAAATCTAAAATTTTTGCGGACGATGTTGTTCATGAACCTGTCCAAACTGACTTAAACAAAGATCAGCCGAAAATCGGTCGAACCGTTAGGTGCACAAACACCTAACCGGCTCCAAATTGGCACCCTGTGCGCACCCAGTGGTGCACCAAGGGTCGTGGCGCTCGTGGGCATCGTGCCGTGGGCCTGGCCGTGTCGCAGTGTCGCCTCGCCATGTCGTGGCCTCGGCATGGCCGTATCGCAGCGTTAAGGTCGCGCGCCTAGCCTGGCCGTGAACTTTCGGCCGGGTCGTGGTCAGACAGAACACGCCCCAACCTTTCTTCCTTAGGCCTCGTCGCCAATACAATTGGTTTGTATTATGATGCAGTTTCCTCCACCCAAAGCCACAGAACATACAAGAAGGTATTGCAATACAAAGCCCAGTCCCTTTAGTCACAATACAGTAAGTGTATTGCGACGCAGTCTCTCCTAGCTAAGCTATACGTCTAGACTGCTATATCACAATACACTAAGGTGTATTGCGATATAAAATCCCCAGCAGCCAAGGCCTTCTCAGCCACAATACAACCTATTGTATTGCGATACAATTCACCTCAGTCATCAAGCCTCTTGCAATACAATTCCCCCTGTATTGTAACTAGCCTTCTCAAATTTCTTCAACCCTTCAACCACGAGCACAAATTTTGTATCGTGACACGGCCTTCACTTAAAGCCAAACCAGCCTGCAATACACTTTCTTCCACCTCTGCAATACAAACCACTATACTGCAAGACATTTTCTAGCCTAAACCAGCCTTCCCAACTTGCAATACACTGATTGTATTGCAACATAACAATCCCCTCCTCGCAAACACAAATAAGCAAAGAACTCCATCCAACGTGAAACACACTTTCTTTTTTTTTTCATCGTTCATTTCCACTATTTCCAACCACTGAGTACTCTCAAAATATTTATACATATATATTTTTTTCATTTTTCCAAAATACTCAAATAATTTCTATAACAAAATTAGCTTCACTCACTTTCTTCATTTACACCGAAACCCTAGAAAATTATTTTCATCACCTAATAGCCTAACTAATTTATGAAGTTTATTTTCTTCATTTCTAACTCAAATAAATTTTATTAAAATTTATTTTTCTTTACTTTCTTTTCTTCGTTCCAGTTTTGTACACTGTAAACTCAAAATATTTTCTAAAATATTTTTCTAACACATCCATGTGCTAATCACCGCACACATAATCTCAACACATGTACATGTCATGCACACTAAACACAAACCATACACCAAGACATACCAACTCACATGCAAGGTACTAGTTTTTTTTTTTTCTCGTGTCTTCCCAGGTAATCTCATACCTAACTAAACATCAAACCACACCTACATGGCGAATACCCAAACCCGAGCTCCCAGGTGGCCCAGATACCTAAGCTCGATACCGTCGTGACGCCTAAACTCGGGGTCCGTTGACTACCCGCCAACTCACCTGAATGATAGGATGTCTGGCTCAGGACTCCCCAAAACCCGGGGGTCCGTTGACTACCCGTCAACCCGCGGAAAATCTACTCGTCTTGTGTTACGAGACACACACATGAGTAAAATGGCCACATGAGGCCCATACATCCATACTCATAAAAATAATAATCAACTATATTATCATAGTTTCCATGCTTGTTCTACAAAAAGATTTATACATATTTACAACATTTACTCAAGCCACATTTCTACTTTCTTCTCAAAAAAAAAAAAAAAGCCACTTCTACCGAAAGTGTTGTCTCCGAATAGTCTCAGACCAGCGGGTCCTATGACTCGGTGAGCAGCCCAGAGAAAGTTTTCACGAGGGTTACCCTCACCTAAAATGCATATGCAATGGGCATATATAACAATCAATCACATTCCATACAATTATTTACTATTATATGAAATGTCTATATCATGCAATGAGATGCAAATCTCTACGCCACGACTCCAAGTCCCAACCGACTCTCACACCGAATGTTACGCATCAACCAAATACACACCATGACTAAACCATTATATCCAATTTTATTTATCAAATTCTTTTTCCTTTCTCGTGGGCCACTTGATTTCCGTTTACACCGTGAGGATCGCCAAGACGCCTTCAACATTTTCACGAATCCTACATCACGGGAGTCTGATGTCATCCGTTATTAATATTTCAGACTTTATTCTGGATTCGATTCTGACTTGTTCGTTTAATATAATCAGTCGATCGTCATACACCTCGCGAGTCATCTATCTCGTCTATTTCTAGTTCTGAGTCGTCGCCAATCGTCTTCCTCTGGACTGTAGATATGGCTGACAAATGTTGGTTTTACTTTCCTGATGTTAGTATGCATGAATGGATTACTGATATGAAACATTTATAAAACCATGAGTGCCTGAGGTTTTGATATATATATTCTGTTCTCCAGATGCAACTGATAAAGACAGATCAAAGGAGGCACTGGTCATCATTTCACATGATTCAGATGTCATCTGGGCTGTGCAATAACATACAATTAGGTTCACACACTGGGAATTAGTCTAAATAGTGAGTGTTCATCGCTCTTCATGTCATGAAATAATTTGTCCCAACTTGTCATCACATCAACAAACCACAACACCTAGAAACCTTCTGAATTTAATTGAAAACTCAACTCCCACAAATGCGACTGTGAAACCGATCATGAATCCATACCCTTTAATCCCCAAAGCTCGAACTAATTTACATGGCTCCCATAAGCAACCCTTACTATTATAAAGCCTTTAGTTAAAAGTAAACCAAGTAGAAACATCCCACCTCTCGGAGTTTGCTCCAACCCAAACTTTTATGCCCATTAGTGATCCTAATCAAGGTGCACTAACTTTAAATTTCAACTCGTCGAACGCCAAATCGTCAAGGCCTTTAAAACTTTCCTTCTCTTTTCCTCCCAGAATGACCCCATCTTGATGAGGTGCATAGTACATGTAACTGTAAGGGAACATATGCAACTAAGTGCCATTGTAGAGACAAATTGTAAAGTTTTTTAAAGAATCGTGATACTTTTGTACCATGGTTATGTGAAAGTATAATTAATGGCTTAAATTATAAAATAATAATAATAATAACTTGGCTATAATTTTTCAAGGAATTTAAAATTTTCTAGATCTCAGATGACTAAATCCATCATACCGTTAAGCCCATCTCGCTGAATCTAGTGACCCAGAAAAGCTTCATTTAATTCCGAGACAATCGAATATTTTACTTAATTTCTGTAAGATGAATAGAGGAGAAAACCTCAAACTGATTTTTGAAAATTCTCAAATGGTAATATTTAAAGAATATTCAATTATGATAAAAGAAATTGAAACCGGGACAAAATAAATTGTTTCGGTGCTGAAACGAACCAAGAAAAGAAAGAAAAAGGGGCATGTGGGTCCCACTTAAAGAAAAAAAAAAAAGCAAATGGATGGACGAACGTAATAGAAGGCTAGAGAGTTTCACAGAGTTTTAAATTTTTCTTCTAGTTTATTTGATCTAATGAACCGACGTCTGATTTCATTCGATAAACACGAAAAGTGCTCTACGCGACGAGGGCTACACGTGAGTACCAAACACGATTTCACCGAGAATTCAGGTAAATATTCGAAAAATCCAAATTTTTAGTTTTTCTCAGATCTATCAGCCATTCTTGAATGTTCCATGTTTTTTCTGAACAAGAGGTAAAGTCATCAACACTGATGAGAGCTAAGAGCACAACATTTTCAGTGAGCAACAAACTGCCGGATTTCGCCTGATTTCCACTATCAGTTTGTAAATACGATTCATACGCAGGCTATTATTACATGAAATCCTGAGTCCCTCGTGATTGCACGCTGTGATTTGTCACAGATAATCTTAACACTGTCCAAGCTGCACCACCAGAATGACGATATTGCAGGCCTATACTTGATTTTCGGTTGCTTACCTGACCTCTATGAAATTGTTACCTTCCCAGGTTTCTGCTGCAGAGCCACTTTCGCTGTTATCTCGACGAAACTGACCACGTATTTCCGCACCCGAGAAACAAACTACAGAAAAATTTAAAAAATCTCTCACGACACTGCTTCTCCACGCCTTCTATTCTGTCATTCATCCATTTGCTTTTTCATTTTTTCAATTCTATTTCTCGTATCTACTGAATTCGATCGTCTGGATTAATGGATAAACACTAAAAGTGCTCTACGCGACGAGGCTACCTGTGAGTACCAAAACACTGGATTTCACAGAGAATTCAGTAAATATTCTAAAATCCAAATTTTAGTTTTTCTCGCATTTATAGTCATTCTAGTATTCATGCTTTTCACCAATATGAGTTTTCATTTGATGCCAACAGAGCTAATACATGAGTTATCATCATAAAATCACTGATTTCTGATTTCCATGTGAAATAGTAAATATTTATAACACGTATCGGGCCAGTAAATACGTGATGAATTACGCGATAAATAAATAAAGTGCATAGTATAGTGCATAGTGCATAAAGGTATAGTAAATCACGTATAGTAAATCGCGCATAGTAAATACGAATAGTATTTAGTTGGTCAGGCCGACGATATGGTCTAATACATCAAATGTGTAGCTAAAGCATGAAAATTAGAATCGTTTCGTAAATTTTAGTGTTAAAATGTGAGTGTTCTAAACTCATTTCCAAATACCAGTATTATTATTATTATAAACTGCTTACACGTATTTCATGGTTTTGATTTGCAAACCATTTTCTAGCAAGCAATGAATTAGAAAGCAAGCAAGTAAGTAAATGGTTTTTGAATAATTAAACCATTTTTCAAGCAAGCAAGTAAGTAAATGGTTTTTGAATAATTAAACAATTTTTCAAGCAAACAAGTAAGTAAATGGTTTTTGAATTGTAAACCATTTTTCTGCTAGTATACAAATGGTTTTAAATTGTAAACCATTTTACAAAGAGCAAGCAAGCAAGAAAAGAATATTTGTGAAAAACAGCCTTCCCTAGTTCTAAACAAGAAAATCTACGTAGTGGCCCGCACGTATGGTGGTGTTGTGATCTCATACATGTATCAGAGTTTCATCGGTCGACAAACTTAGGTCATACATCATGCATTTAAAGGAGACCGTGGCACGATAGAAGCATATAGGTTAACAGATTAATAAATTATGGTGATGGCGACACAGGTCAATTCCACCATATTCACTCTAAAGAGTGCATGATAGTCCTTCCAATGCAGATGCTGATGTGACTGTTCTGTCCACTAGGTACAAAGAAGGTACAGCCTCCAATGGTTGATGTTTTATGCTATGATATAAAGTTTTGAAAAATCAACTATTGGTTCAGCCGCCAGCTTCCCGAGAGTTTTAAAGAAAACGGTTGAGCCAAGCTCCTGTTTAGATTTCAAACGACGGCCGAGCTAAGCTCCCGTGGATTTTATTTTCAGCACGCGTATTGAGCCCTGTGCTCCCGCTTTATGAAAGGAGAACTTAAAAGGTGTCAGAAAGGTTTAAAAGACTTTTCAAGCAAGATAAAGCAAGAGAATTGAGAAAGTTTTATAAACTTTTAAAGAAAAGCAAAGCAAAGCAAGCAAGCAAATATTAAAAGTTTTATAAACTTTTAAAAGCAAGCAAGCAAGTATTAAAAGTTTTATAAACTTTTAAAAGCAAGCAAGTACAGAAAGTTTTAGAAACTTTAAAGCAAGCCTTCTGGAAAATATTCCTAAAAAAGAAAGTTTTACAGTTTTGAGATGTTTTCAGAAAAAGAAAACATCTTATAAAACATACACTCATTGAACTCGTTTAGCTCATTATTTTGTATTTTAAAAAACTATTTTCCAGGTACAAGTATGCAAGACGCTGAGCGCCAAATGTGGCTTGTCCCGACATTGTACAAGTGCCATAGTAAGAATATTATGTAAGAAAATACTTTGAATTTGTATATTGGAACATATGTATGTACATAGTGTAGTTTTGTGAGAATGCACATTGCTGCCAAGCACATTTAAAAATGTAAGCTGTGGTATACAGGATTTGAATTATCTTATATGCATCCGTCATGCCGCAGGTTTTTTCACACAAGATTTTACCAAACTTCTAAGTTGGAAAAAGAAAGAAATTTTTTTTATACGAGGTTTAAGGCACACGCTTCGTCTCACAGAGATTTTACCGCAAATAACTACTCGTGATTTCAAGGAGGGTCAAGACACTCGCGCTAGAAGTGGCGGTGACACCTCATTTCATTTTCCTCCCTTTTCTCACAACCTGCTTCCTTTTTTTCTTTCCTTTCCTTTCTTTCCTTTTGGGCTTTTCTATTATTTTTTCTCTTTCTCACCATTTTCTTTCATTTTCTCCCCCATTTTCTTTCCTTTGGTCATTTTTCTCTGAGCAACCACTATCTGATCAAAGGAGGAAATTTCCTCCCATTTCTCAAAACCATTTCGTGGCTATCAATTTTCCACCCTTATTTCCTTATTTCTTAAATCCTCTTTTATGACATCATCACTACATGGCTCAATGTGAGAGCTATGGATTCATTTCCACTACGACCAATTTAGCCATTCCTTCAATGCCAAGTGTCACACTCTTGAGGTGCCATGTGGCATTCCCTAACCTTGTCATGTGTCATCCGACACCCCATGCCTCGAAAAACGTGAAATCCCAACTATCTTGGAATTCAATGAAATTCGACGTAGCTAAATCATGACGATTTCACCCGAGAAGTCCGTTTTGGCCATCCGAGATATAGAAAATCGGATTTCTAGCCGAATTACTATTTTACCCTTTATCAAAATCTTGGATTTTCGGTTTCATAGGCTACCCGACGCCACTCGTAAAATCCAGCCTTTCAGACTGGGAGCTCTATCCAAATACAACACCTGCAAGAAACCCGTCCCAAGGGGCCCAATATAATCACAATGATACAAATATGGGTAAAAACGACCTCAGCTCCACACGACAACAAATACTCCATAAAAACATACCAACTATGAACTTAATTATATCCAATAGTTCTAAGAGTTCAAATGTTTTACTTTATACAACATATATTAAAATACACGAATTCTAATACATGTAAACAGATCATCCAAGCCACAACCCGCTCTTTCACAACTCCGCCTCAAAGACGAGCCGTCCCTCGCACGCCCTCGTACCTATAGTGGCCAAGATCCCCGACAAAGGCGAGCCACGTCAAGAGCGGAATCGGCCAAGGGCTACCTTCCACCTGCGCAAAGGCAATGTTCCAACAAACACACATTCAAGCAAATGCATGATCCTACTTGAATGTCTAAATGACCAACTCAGATCCCGAGTCCTCACCGACTCCTTCACACTTGCCTAAGCCTCGTATGAGAAAACTAATTTCAAACAAAGTTATTTGTTTATATTTAAAATCACCCTCCTACCTAAGTAGTGGACTCCGTCTCTCGATGTTATATTTAGTGGACTACCCTCCGAGATATATCAATTAGGCAACTCCGACGATTGATATTATTTGTAGACTACCCTCCGATGTATATCAATTGGGTCGTCTCCGACGATTGATATTTTTAATTTGGACTATCCTCCGATAATTAACATTTTTAGACAACCCTCCGAACCATTTTCTCTAGACTCATCTCATGCACTCACTCCTATAGTCCTACGGTGTTCCAGTGCATATGGAATGCATGTATGCCAATTCCAACATAGTCTAATTCACATGTAAATATATAAACATGCATATATTTATAAAACATTCAATTCACACAATCATGTCATGTAAATTCTCATTTCATACATCAAAATTAGCTCACTTGGGCTAATGATCAAACACGAGCAATTCAACTTGAATCACTCGATCAAACACATTTTCACACAAAAATATATTTTCGTGTCACTATTCCTAGGAACAGTAAAACCCTAGGGTTTACGGTTCTATCAGTCATTAATTCATCGGTTCACTTTGTAACCAGATTTCACTTGCATTCTCGCCTCATTCCACCTCAATACATGATTTAAAGATAATTTACACCATTAAAGACTAAACAGTCCCTCACGCTATGGGTCAAGCCACACTGTCTAATAAATTAAATCAATTCGGTCCTAAGCTTTGGGACCAATCAAATGGTCGTTTAAGGCCTCAAGCAAATCGAAGCATTGTAAAACACTTAAATAAAGTGTAAAACCCAAGTAGGGAGAAACCCCTCACTTCTGAGTTTGAGAAAACTCTTAAATCAAGGCCCACGCGAAGCTCCTCTCCGCGTAGAAGTGTACTCCTTCTTGTCCCGAAGACGCCGATCACCTGGCCTGACGCCTCGTATTTCTAGAGAGAGAAGTAAGACAATCTCTCTAAAACTCAAATCTGTAACTCCCTGTAAGTTTTCCTCCCCTTTAACGTTTTTTTGTCTTGGTTTAATGAAGGAGATGGTTACTATTGACTATTTTGTCTTTTTGTGACTTAAACTTTTCCAAAATGACCATTATGTCCCTTCATTTCCCAGTTTTGACATTCGACTCTACCTCGGCTGTCCATTTTCATCATTTATCTACTCATGCCACTTATGGCACATGAGCACGTGTTATATGTGACTTTCGTCGCATCGAAAATCATTTTACCAAGCACTAAACGTGATGCTCGAAAAACGCAAATTCCTGATGTCTCTAATTCGACGAAATTTTTACTATATAGCTAGATTTCATGGTGACTCCATTCCAACGGTGAAATTGTCATCATCCGAGATCTAGAGAATAAATTCATGCATTTAATCGAAATTACTATTCTCGCTACTCGAAATTACGATTTTGCCATTTTTCCAGAAATTGGAATTTCTCGGGTCTTACAAAAATAGTTTAAAAAAAAAATTAATGTTCAAAGTAGTGCATTTATATCATATTGAAAACTTTTTTTTAAGTTAATACCGAATTGACAACTTTAACATAAAAATACCTGTTATAAATATCATAACCAATGACTATAGTATTACTAATGCGTATATCAACTTGGTTCAAATACACTAATTTCAACATTATTTTGCTTTTAACTTATATTTATAATTTTTTTTTTAAAAATAACCTATTTTTTCCTTTAAACCAAATATCTCTATCAATTGATTATTTTCACACTTTTCTCTAATTTTTCTTACCTTCGCTTTTTTTATGACATCTTCACTTTTCTTTTGTTTTCTTATAAGTCAATCATATTCTTTATATGGGTGAGAAAAGAGCTTAATCTTTCGATAATTCTCCCTTAAGAAAATGCAAAGATCGTATAGTGTTTGATGTGAATAATTGGTTTTGATGTGACTGCTTTTTATTTACTTTTTTTATTCTAAATAGTTTTTTTTTTTGATAAGAATCTAAGAGTACTCCTAAGTTAATAATTTCATAACTTTTTATTTACTCAATTTTTTATTTATTTAAACTTTTCAAGACATCCTTCTTCTCCTCTATCAGGCGAGCACCACATATTCCCAAGCCTCAACCTCGAAATTCGATGTTTCTCTCTCTTTCCAAGCACATTTTCCAAGCATCAAATCACATGCTTCTCTCTCTCCCACGTAATTTCATGTTTTATTCTTTTCCAAAGGTTTGAACTCTAGAAAAAAAGAGCCCAAATAAGACCATCACTACTAATTAGGCAAGAACATCACATGAAAATATGAGTAAAATTGAAAATAAAAATAGGTTTTACATTATTCATGTTATTGTTAAAAAAAATTATTATAAATCTAATAAGAAATTAATGATGGTAAAACATAACACCAAAATACCTCTCTGCTCTCCCAAAGAAAAAAATAATAATAATAAAAATCTTCACCTAGTCACAGCCCTACTATAACGCCCCTTCCTAAAAGAAAAAAGGGTTTAATTGAAAAAAGCTTAAACTTATATAAGTTCGAACTTTTTAGCCAATGAATCGAAATATTTTAGCATTTTTTTTGTGAACCTCATATCGAAAAAAGTGATAAGAATTCAAATATAACGATAAAAAACTCGAGCTTATATAAGCTCAAGTTTACTGTAACTTTTCAAAATCTCGGAATTCTCAATCATTGAAGATATGGCCCTCTAGAGCTCTTATTTTTGGCTATCATGCATTTTCCACTTAAAATACTATACTGTTTTTATATTTTGAAAAAATCATTTTTAAAACTAAGCTTAGTTGTTACTTATTTTTATTTTATTTTTAAAAAAGATAACAAAATAAAAAAGAAAAAACCCTAAAGGTAACTCCGATAAAAATGATAGTTTGAAAACCGAGTCTAATTCGGAAGTCATGTTACCTAATATGATATTTATAGTGAGCCGTAGAACCCCTCTAAGCCCTTAAAGTCCGTCTCTACTAATCAAGTTATGGAAATTGTGACAATCAATCAAGTAATTACAAATACCAACAAATCATGCGATGGGTGAATAAAGGACAAAATTAAAGGGAATAAATGTGTACCTTAGTGATGAATCGAGAACGCTATTAATAGAAAATCATATTAGTACAATAATAAAATACAAAATATTCAAAATCAATTAGAAATTAAGTTATAGATCAGATGTCAAATTATTTATTAAAATGATCAATAGAATGTCAAGTCCCATCCAAGGCCCATTTATTTATTTATGATTTATTTCCATAAAATCTCCATTTTTATTTGAACCATGGAATTAATCATATTATATTAAAAACAAGAAAGTGGCTTTTTTAATTAAACAAAAATAAGGTGTAAAATCGTTTTATATGAAAAACGGGTTTTTATAGTTGAACCCAACAACTAACCCTGATTATATGAGCCTCCAATAATTAACACAGAAGAGTAGTTAAATATCCAGGAATTATTAAATGTCATCAATTAAATTAGAATACTAAACGAGCACCCATCATCAAGGGAATTAAATTAGAATAGCAATAGTCACGATGAAACTCATACAAAAGCAATCAACTAAAAACCCATAAGAAAATATTACAAAATATGTGTTTCTATAAAAAAAAAACATTTGAATACAATAATTAGAGCTGGTAAAATTTGACACAACACGTGAATATGATACGAACACTGTAAGACCCGAGAAATTCCAATTTCTGGAAAAAGGGCAAAATCACTGATTATAAAATTGAAATTTTATTAAAAACCGTAATTTATTCTCTAGATCTCAGATGACGAAACAGATTTCACCGTTGGAATCGTCTCAAAAAATCTAGTTAGCACGTAAAATTTTGTAATATTCCAAGACAGTCGGAGTTGGCACATTTTTCGAGGCATCGCGCCGTGTCAAACGATTTCGACGCGACGAAAGCCCACATATAACAAGCACCATGTACCATATGGTATTAGTAGAGAAATGACCAAAATGCACGCCGAGATAGTGTCGAATGTCAAACCGTGGTTAAGGAATTAATAAATAAAATGGATGAATGATAATAAATGTATGGGAACAGTAGTCGCTCTTCCAAATTTAAGTGACCAAAAGAAAAGAAACGGGCAGAACAGGGGGCGAGATGCAGTGAGCAGCAGATTGAGAGAGTTTTAGAGAGAGAGAGAACTTCTCTCCAGAAATATAAGCGATCCGACCGTCGGCAATCTTCGGGACAAGAAGGAGAACTGCTTGCTGAGAGTGGCTACGTGGACACCCTGATTCAGGAGTTTTGACAAACTCCGAGAGGTAGGGGTTTCTCCCTACTTGAGTTTTATTCTCATTTTAAGTGTTTTACGAATGTTTGAGTTGAATGAGGTCGTGAAGGGGTCACCCTCGATTGGTCCTAAACTCGGGACCGAATTGATACACTTTGGAACCAAACGGAGCAGCCCGTGACTCGTCTCCACTACTGCTGCTGATTTAAGGTGCATTCATGTGTTAATCATGTATTGATTGATTGAGGCCTAAAATATCGTGAAAAACCCTGGTTCACTAAGTGAATCGATGATTTGTGATTTTTCTGTGAATAGAACTGAGGTTTCATACTATTCCAGAATTAGTTATTCTCAAAATATTTTTGTGAAAATATGTGTTTGGTCGAAAGGATTTAAATTGAATTGTTCGTGGTTTGATCATTGAATTAAGTGAGCTAATTTTTGATGTATGAAATGAGAATTTGCACATGACATGATTGTGTGAATTGATTGTTTTGTAAATACATGCATGTTTATATATTTACATGTGAATTAGACTGTATTGAAATCGACATGATACATTCCATATGCACCGGAACAATTCTAGGACTATAGGAGCAGTGCATGAGATGAAGTCTAGAGAAACGGTTCGAAGGCTGTCTAAAAATATTAATTAATCTGAGGGTAGTCCAAATTAAAATATCAATCGCTCTGAGCGCCCAATTGATATTCATCGAGGGTAGTTCACAAACAAATAATATATCAATCGTCGGAGTGGCACAATTGATATATATACATCGGAGGGTTGTCCACTAACAAAATAATAATTTTCATAATAGGCTAGCGAAGCGTGATGGAGTCGTGAGGACTCGGGATCTGAGTTGGTCATGACATTCAGCAGGATCATGCATTTGCTTTTGAATGTGTTTTCATCGAACATCAGACTCCGCACTTCAGGACGCCCCAAACCCGGTGTCCGCTGACCACCACAAACCCGTTGAAATCTACATGTCTCACGTCATGAGACCCATACATGTGCGAAAATGGCCACTTGGGCCTACACATCCATACATCCCAAATATAAATTTTATACAAAAATGATTTTATTTACAATTGTATTTAATTAAAATTTACACAAAACTGGTTCTCTTGCCCAGAATTTTACAAAATACAAGAAATGACCATCTTGGCCATTTCTTCGCTTCTAAGGTCCCGGATGCGTCACATCCCCAAGTACATCTTCGGTACCTAAAAAATATATTCCCACGACGGGGTGAGTAAAGCCCAGTAGTGGAATTTCCCTAGTAGTGGAATTTCCCTACTTGGGTTACTCCCCACCTAAGTGCAATGCAATGGCACACCAAACATACAACACATGCTAATATATCACTCATGCATATATTAACAAATTTAAATTTCATACATCATGTTATTCAGTTTATAATAATAACATAAACTTAGCTCACGCTAAGGCACAATCCGGCCGGCTCGTCTGGGAACAACTCTTACAATTTCACAATCAACATGTTATTCACCATGGCAACAACACACATCAATAAATCACAATAAACAAATCTCGTGGATCAAACCACACCAAGGATTTATTCACTCGGTCCAAATCTTTTGGAACCGAAGTCACGGTCATCCAGGCCTCAACAAATCCCCATCCATTACATGACCCTTAAGCAAAAAGTAAAACAAGTAGGAGAAAAACCCCTACCTCAAGGAATTTGAAGAAACTCCATAAAACCGGAGTCCACGCGTTGTCTTCCGTGCGAACAACTCCTTCTCTGCTCCTCGAAGGAACTGACGGTCGGATCGCCTACAACCCAGATAGAGAAGGAGGACACTCTCTCTCTAAAAATGTGAAAACAAACCTTCTGCATCTCCTTTTCCTTTCTTCCTCTCCACATTTTTTTTCCTTAGCTTTGTTTTATTCTTCCCTTTTTGCTTTTCTTTCTTTCTTTATCTCATCTCTATTCTCATCCTCTTTCATTTTCTCCCACTTCTCCTTTCTTCGCTTTCTCTCCCCTTTTGCGAAAGACGATCGTAGTGCGATAAATTTCCTCCCTTCCTGCCAAATGTGTGGCTATACTAAATCCTTCTTTTTCTTTTTAATTTCTGCACTCTCTTTATGGCATCATCACTTACATGGCCTCAATGCGAGCCATGATTTTGTTTCCCACTCACATTAATTAGAGCCACTTTTCAATGCCAAGTGTCACTCTTCAAGGCATGCAAGATTCTCTAACCTAGCCACGTCATCCTGATAATCATCTTAAAAACGTGAGTCCCGACTCCACCCTGAATCCAACGAAATTCGACGTGAGAACTGGGGATTTCGCGAGACGATTCTAACGATGTCGTCCGTTTCGTCATCCGAGATCTAAAAAATTCCGGATTTTGACCGAAATTACCATTTTACCCTCCTTCAAGGAATCTGGATTTTCCGGGGTCTCACATTCTCCCCCCCTTAAAAGAATTTCACCTCGAAATTCCACACACATACGCATCCTACCACGTGCATATGCGACCCTACACAATCCCCACTTGGTGTGTAAACGATGACCTCTCCAAGGCCACAATCACCGACAATCCAATGGACCGTCAACCTAATCCATGTCATGAATGACATCCATATACCGAGCCTCACAGTTCACCAACGCCAATGAAATTTCCACCCAAGATCCAAATCTCGAGTCACCCCCGACTCCTATCACTCAACTCTAAGTCCACGTGATAACTTGACCTTGTGTTTTCATCTCGAGTCACCCCCGACTCCTATCACTCAACTCTAAGTCTGGGTGATAACCCTGTCCGTGTGTTCTCATCTCGAGTCTCTCCCGACTCCTATCACTCAACTCTAAGTCTGGGTGATAACCATGTTCGTGTATTTTCCTCTCTGGGCACAGAACTTTCTAGCCACGCTTTCCGAGCCTCTTATATCCATATTAAATTCGTGATCGCTCCCGGCCCTTACACCCACACATAAATTCGTGACGCCTCCCCGCCTCTTACACCCACATAGAAATTTCGATTCTCCACCTGCCCTTACACCCACAACGAAATTCTCGATCGCTCCCGGCCCTTACACCCAATACGTAAATCTCTAGGACATCTCCCCAGTCTCTACACCCTCATTGCAATTCGGGGACATCTCCCTGCCCTACACCCTCACAGTAATCTCAGATCGCTCCCTGTCTCTTAAACCCACATAGAAATTCGGGACATCTCCCGGCCCTTACACCTCACGTGAACAGACGCTCCTGCCCTACACCCAATACGTGGGCTCCTAGACATCTCCTGCCCTTATCCCCCTCACAGATCTTTTCTGATACTACCGCTAGCTCTCCTTCACCCACTGCAGGTCTTCACCCAAGGGAATTAACTACTCTCTGCTTTGCCCAACACACATTACTTCTCTTCATTTCCCTTCGATTCGAATCCATGAGTTTTCGCTTGGACGTAGTCCCAAAGACAACTCAATCCACACTCACCAAGAGCGGTGAATGACCACATCAAGTGCACCCAATATCCGACCCTACGCGACAAGCCACTGCACACGAACAATGCCATACTGTGACACCCAATCCCGTGTCCACCATGAGTAGAATCTAAGAGATCTCCCACTCATAATCCCGACTTATCAGGTCAACTCTCACCCTACACCCTAGGGAAGAACATCTATATATGGTTTCTCTAAAGGCCTTAACCTTTAAGTCCAAATCCATCACCCAAGATGCAATAAGTAATGAATATGATGCATCCAATTTAAATGCTACTCTAAATTAACAAGTAGAGTAGAAACGCACCCGCATATCCAAGACCCGAACGCTCGTCTCAGACCACGAGACCTCCGCCCCCCAGACAATCTCGCCTCATATGCCCAGTGCCAAATGTAAATAACATATAGTTTGCCTCACTCACTATAAACCCACAGGAGTCCCGCGACCCGACCGACCCATACCCGACCCCTCCGTCTACCAGGCCAAGGTGCTCAGATAGGCACCTCAAACTGAACCGCCTCGAATCTGCTCAAAGGCTGGAGGAATGAACAGACGCTCTCGTGTTCTGCGCTTAACCGGGATCGCTGTCCCAAAATCCCGGGATCCCCGTCTCGGGGGGGCAACCGCTTCATATGCCCAGCCGCCCAAGAATAACATATCACCCGCCCCGCCCGAAATTAAATGCCCAATCCCGCCCCGGGGTCTTGAAACTCGTGTGAAGCGTAGTCTTCGCCTTCCCAACCAGCTAAGGCTTATCCTCCCTCTTGCTACCAACACCCGCATCCCGAGTGCTCTAAGCATCCTCGATCTCTTTCTCTATGGTCAAGGCCGTCCCAACCATGGAATCCATGTCCCGTAGGCGAAGTCCTATGATCCTACCCCGAATGGACAACTTCAGCCCATTCTCGAATCTCCTAACCTTGGCCACATCCGTGGCCACGTAGTCATCACTAAAACGTGCCAACTCGGTGAATCTGACCACATACTCCATCACGCCTCATCAGTCCCCTACCTCACTTCTGTGGAACCCCTGAGCCTCTGCATGTCTCGTAGTCTCCGGAGTACTTTACCCATGAAATCTCAAACCCTCTACCCATGTCATGCACCTGTCTCAGAAGTCCTAGCCCATCTCCACCATACCTGGCCTCGCCCCTTTAGTCGAATGCGCCTAACCCCGATCCCGGGCCGCACGGAGGTGATCCTTCCATAGCCTCCCAAGACGCTCGACCGCATAAACCAATGGTCCGGCCACCATCTGCCCTCCCCGTAGGAATGCCTGGAGGATGATGCTCTCAACCTCTGAGGTTACTAGACCTCCCGACTACTTGCTATGCTAGCTCTGAGCGGTAAAGAATACAGAACATCTACAAATTTCAAGAAAGGCCCGCTGATCAAAAGCCACCACGTCAAATGTCTGCAGGCTCGACCAAATGCTCGTGGATGACCTTGGTGTCCTCGCCCTCTACTAGCCATCTACACATGTAAATGGCAACATTAAATTTTCATTTCAGTCTATCTAGCAATGCACATGCCAATTACTAATAGACTTGACAACCATGAACCGACCCGTTCATTTCCTAAGTGGCACTAACTTCCAACCACTAAATTCATCTATTTCGAAACTTTCATGTTCATTTCACTATCCAAATCCCTAAGGTTATAGTTCCTAACCTTAGCACTCTCCTTTTTCCTATACGCATTATACCATGCACATAATTTCCTATGTAATAACCGTGCAATCATAATTCTCATATACATCCTTCCATGTATATGTCCTTAACGCAATTTGAAACGCAAAATCATGTAATCAAAACATGCAACCATAATGACGTATCTTAAAAGGGTGTAAATACAGCCCCGAGACACTATTCACATACCGAAAAAAAAAAATTTCGCACACCACGTAATTGCATTTATAGTAATTACAATATAATTATTTCATATATTAAATCACTCACAAGAAAATTTTTAAAATTTTTGTACTCTTTTTTTTTACTCCTATGAACAAAGGCTCATGAACAAAGGTCCATGAACAAGGATTCAAAACAGTTGACTGCAAACAAGCAGACTTAATCAAACCGGGCCAGCACAAAGGCGCGCACCCGTAACTCCATGTCGTGGCGTGACATCAAGGCATAAGAAGGCCCAAATGGGCGCGCCAGGCGACAGCCTAAGTCGCGCGCATGTCGCGCGCACAGCCTAACGTGTCGTGCGCATACGCCCAGTCGTGGGCGCATGTCGCACCTCCTTCCTTACCCAAATTTCAGCCAGCCGACATCAAGCCTGTGTCGCGACCCTCCCGGAGGTGCTAACCCATGTCGCGACATCAACTTAGTGTCGCGACACCACTAGCTTCACCCAGTCAGCGACTTCAAAACTGGTCGCGACACCGCTTCCCCCGCTCAGCCTCGCCAGTCGCGACACTGCAATCCGTGTCGCGACCCTCCCGAGGACTCCCCATGTCGACATCAATCATGTCGCGACCAAAATGATGTCGCTGGGCCAAGCCAACTCCAAATTTCAAAGATCGCACGTCACACCCACTTTTCCATGTCGCACTCCTCATTGGCCACCTACGTCAGCGACACTCACCCATGTCGCACGCCGCTTCTACCCAACATAACAAACAAGGTCGCACAGACGCCCCAAACCTCGGTGTCCTGGGTCGACTACCCGTCAACCCGCGTGAATCTACGCAAGGTCACACGCCATGAGGCACGCAGACAGTAAAATTAACACTTAGTAGGGCCCGCACATCCATACAACCCAAGCATAAATTTTATACAAAAAGATGATTCATTTACAATTGTATTTATTACACTTATACAAAAACGGTCTCTAGCCCAAAATTTTACAAAAATAGAAAATACAAGATATGCCATCTTCACGTTTCTTCGCTCTAAAACCCCACGCCCCATCCCCAATGCGCCTTCAATACCTGGGTGTGTCCCACGACGGCAGCTGTGCCCAAGAGGAATCTTCCTACTTGGGTTACTCCCCACCTGTTGCAATGCAATGGCGCACTAAACATACAACACATGCTAATATATCACCCATGCAGAATATATTGAACATTTAGATCCCTACATCATGTTATTCGGGCTTTATAATAATAACATAAACTTAGCTCACATGGGCTAAGGCATCAATCCGCGCTTGTCTTGGAACCGCCCCACAAAACTCATATTTTCAGTATGTTATTCCTACTCATGGCAATAAATAGCGCCACCACCCAAATCAAGCAAATCATGCAAACTGTCCGTGGACTGTCCAAACACTCTAGGGATTTCTTCACTCGATCGAAATCTTTTGGAACCGAAACTCGCGGCCATCAAGGCCTTAACAAATCCCTATCCATTACATAACCCTTAAGCACAAAGTAAAACAAGTAGGAGAAAAACCCCTACCTCAAGGAGTTTGAAGAAACTCCCTAAAACCGGAGTCCACGCGCTGTCCTCTCCGTGTATAACAACTTCCTTCTTGTCTCGAAGGGAACTGACACTAATAATCATTTACAAATCTAGAGAGAAGGAGGGACAATTTCTCTAAAATGTGAGAACAAAACCTTCTCGCACTCTCTTTTCCTTTCTCCTCTCCACGCTTTCTCTCGCTGGGCTTTATTTTATTCTTTCCTTTTGCTTTTTTATTTCTTTCTTTTATCTCATTTCTCTTCTCATCCTCTTTTCATTTTCCCATTTTCTCCCTTTTCGCTTTTCTCCCTTGGAGACACCGTATGGGCTGTACATAAGCTTCTCCTCCTTCCTCAGCCAAATGTGTGGCTCTTTTTTCCATCTTTTCTTTTATTTACACCTTCTTATTATCATCATAGTGCTCTTACATGGCTCAATGTGAGCCATGGAATTTTTGTTTCCCACTCATGGCTAATTGTGAGCCACTATTTCAATGCCAAGTGTCACTCTCTTGAGTTGCCATGTGGCATTCTCTAACCTTGCCATGTGTCATCCGACACCCCACACCTCGAAAAACGTGAAATCCCGACCATCTCGAGACCGATGCAATCTCGACGATAGCTAGATTTATCGAGACACCTTAACCTGAAGTCCGCTTCATCATCCGAGATCTAGAAAATTCCAGATTTTGAATTCAAAATTACCATTTTATCCTCCTTAGAAACATGGATTTCTTCTTAGGTCTCACAAATAGCGACCTCAAAACGAGGCTCGACACCAACTCCTCCAAAGGTTCCTCCACACACCAAAGTCCCAGTCGCTGCTTCCTAAGACTCCGGTAGCCTGTCCAGTCGCGACGCCACTTCCCGGGCAGAACCTCACACCCAATCAAACCAGGTCGAGACTTCAATCTATGTCGCAACCTCAAACAGGTTCTAACCTGCAACAAATTTTTTTCCTCCAGCCTTCCTACTACCCCGAAACTTCCAAATTTCACAAAACCCGCTTACCACTTACAAAGAGCTAAAAACGCCTCGCATTAAGATGTAGTAGCTAAACTTCCAAATCACCTAAAAAAATTATATAAAATTTTAATTTATATAATTACCATTTTCAGGAGTTTAATTAAAACCCTTATTCTTGTGCAAAAACTGGAATAATTTTCCAGAATTCCACAAAACCCATTCTGTTCGTGTTAAAAAACTGGAGCACTGTCCAAATATTTTTTTTTTTTTTCGTTCATTCCTGGACCATTCTACCCAAAATTCTCGAACACCTAAGGTTATGGTTTCTCGGCCCTAGTGTTCAACAATTCCTCCTATGCTACTCACCAAGCATACAAAACATAACACATATAACAAACATGTTATACACACCATTCATCAATGCAAATGAATGCATGATCTAAATCTGCTTTCCATCAAGTCCTAGGTATTCGTATACCTACGCCCGATACCAAGTCGTGACGCCTAAACCCGAGGTGTCCCCGACCACCACAACCTCATGTGAACTACATGTCTCACAGCCATGAGACCCATACATGCGAAAATGGCCACTGGGCCTACATCCATACATCCAAATATAAATTTTATACAAAAATGATTTTATTTACAATTGTATTTAATTACAATTTACACAAAACCGGTTCTCTTGCCTGCACTTTACAAAATACAAGAGAGGGCCATCTTATTTCTTCGCTTTAAGGTCCTTGATAAGGCCCCATCCCCAAGCACGCCTTTCTAGATTCGAAAAATATATTCCCACGACAGGAGCAGTCAAGAGTGGAATCTCCCTACTCTAAGTTACTTCCCACCTAAGCGGCATGCAATGACACACTAAACATACAACACATGCTAATATATCACTTATGCATATATTAACAAATTTAAATTTCATACATCATGTTATTCAGTTTATAATAATAACATAAACTTAGCTCACATACTAAGGCACACCCGACTAGTCATTCCTGGGAAACACCCCAATAATTTCACAATCAACATGTTATTCACCCATGGCAACAACACACATCACACAATCACACAAACAAATCCGTGGATCGGCCCAAACCACACTAAGGATTTATTCACTCCTGGCCCAAATCTGAATCAAGTCACGCGCCATCCAGCCTCAACAATCCCCTTATCCATTGGCACTTAATTTTTTACAAAAGTAAACAAGTAGGAGAAAAACCCCTACCTCAAGGAGTTTGAAGAAACTCCATAAAACCGGAGTCCACGCGTTGTCTTCTCCGTGTGGAACAACTTCCCTTCTTGTCTCGAAGGAATCCGACGGTCGGATCGCCTACAAATCTAGAGAGAAGGAGGACACTCTCTCTCTAAAAATGTGAGAACAAACCTTCTGCATCTTCTTTTCCTTTCTTCCTCTCCACATTTTGTTTCCTTAGCTTTGTTTTATTCTTCCCTTTTTGCTTTTCTTTCTTTCTTTATCTCATCTCTATTCTCATCCTCTTTCATTTTCTCCCCAATTTCTCCTTTCTCTTTGCCTTTCTCTCCCCTTTTTGTGAGCATTGACCGTATGGTCATGCGAGAAATTCTCCCCTTCCTCAAGCCAAATGCGTATTATGATTAAATCCTTCTTTTTCTTTTAATTCTTAATTTCTCTTTTATGACATCATCACTTATACTGTTGCCCAATGTGAGCCATGGGATTTTGTTTCCCACTCATGGCTAATTGTGAGCCACTCTTTCAATGCCAAGTGTCACCTTCGAGGTGCCATATGACATTCTTCTAACCTTGACACTGGCCATCCGACACTCCACGCCTCGAAACGCTAAATCCCGATCACCCTAATCCAACCGAATTTGACGGTAGCTAGATTTCGCGAGACGATTCTAATGATGCCGTCCGTTTCGTCATTCGAGATCTAGAAAACTTCCGGATTTTGACCGAAATTACCATTTTACCCTCCTTCAGGGAATCTGGATTTTCCAGGGTCTCACAGCACTTAGGTGGTGAGTAGCCCGCTTAGGGCGATTCTACTACTAAGCATTAGCTCACCTTGTTTATGGATATTATTTGCTGCACAGGAGCGTATGACTACTGGGCCCTGTAGACACAGATTAGAAGAAAGCCTGTTGTGGCTTTGATGTATACATGTATTAGTACTTTAAGTTTAATGTATGTATTGTATAAGAGTAAAAACATATGAACTCTTGTAACTATTTGGGTATATAGTTGATTCATAGTCAGCATGTATATTGAGTATTGTTTATTGTCCAAGTGGTCGTTAAATCTATAAACTTTTATATTGGACTGCTTCGACAAAGTTTATGCAAAGTTTCGATTCGGGGTAGAGCCCCGTACAAAGGAGACTCTACCTCGATTTTCGTGGAAAAACGTCGTCACCCGACACTCACGAGTATTCCACAAGCTGATTGTGCAGTCAACTAATTCCCTGGATTTGGGGCGTCACAAACACAACAAGTTTTTTACGAGTTTAGGTTGAGTATATTCGTGTTTCAATAAGGTCTGTAAGCCGACTCGTTTCTAACATAGTTAATAAATGGGTCATATTCGTGTTGATATTGGGTCATATTCGTGTTGATATGCCTAACACAAATTTGACCCGAATTGACACGTTTAATTAATTAACCTATTTAATAAGTTATTTGTATTAAATATGGATTATTAATTATAATTTCTATTAATTTAAATAATAAAATTAATAAACATGTTAAATTGAATAAGTTATTTATGTTAAACATGCATGGATGATTAGTTATAATTATTATTATTTTAAATAATAAAATTAAATAGGTCATATTCGTGTTAACTTGTCTGATACGAATAATAAATGGATTGAGTTTGGGTTAGCGAATATTGACACGTTTATTATTCGTAGACGAGTTTGGGTTGTTCGAATATTGATATAATTTGATACACTGACACATAATGTAAACACGATCCATTGACACGAATTATCATCGCTAACAATAATGATCGTGATATGTGCATCATATCATTTAGTGATCATTAAACAAGAATATGACGTTGATGAATAGGTAGTAATGTATAATAAAATAAAATAATAAAAACCAATGAAAAAAAGAAAAAGAAAACCCCACTGTGATCAACAGACTCCTGCTAAAGCCTTGTTCCCTTCCTCGCAGCAACAGACGGACACGACACTTAATAATGCACACAACAATGTCCGGCTTCATATAAAATTCTTTCTTCATAATAATGCTGCATCAGCCTCCTCCAAAACACCAACTTAATTGTTTAGTAAACCAATTAATTAATAAAAGAATACTACTACTGATCATCATCAAAAGGGAAACTATATAAATGTATGCATGACATACATTATATCAAACATTTAGTCCCCCACCTTGAAACCTTCAATCAAATCGTAACCCAAAATATGATTTTAATGATCCAACTCTTTATTCGATATTATTCGATTTAAGATTGTAATGATGCATACATGACTTTTTATTAGTTTATCCAGATTTTGTTTTTTTATTGGATCTATACCCTCAAAAAAAATCTCGATAATGTTAAGTTAAAATCATTTATATATATTTATAAAACGAAGTGGGACACTACAATGATACACAATACTCTTGGTGGAGGGAGACAATTAAGTCTCCTTAATTAATTACTAGAAGAAGTGTCTAAAATTGATAAAAATGCATGTGTTGGAGATATCCAGAAAGAAAACACAAACCCATCATCATGCCTATCCCACACGAAGTTGTATTTGTAAAATTGAATCGTCTCCAAAATCCAAATTCTAAGTTGAAATTTGGAACCTCATCTCTTGACCCTCGGGGCATATACCAAGCACCAAATTAACCCACTTGTGAAGGGCAAGCCCCGCCCTCGGCCCCCGCTCCCGCCCTCGTAGCTAGGTAGCAGAGCCACCCCATTCACCACACCTACCCTAAGAAACCAATCGTTGTTTGTACTTTCCATTCAATTGTTCAAAGCTCTGAAAACAGGATTAAAAAAACAAGAGGGTATAGGAAGATAAAAATGTACGAATGATAAAGCAAAGTGAGACTCGAGAGAGAAAATAAAATAAAAAGAATAAATGAGCGTGACTAGAGGGTGATCACAAGATTCATTCATCTATACGCTCTTCTACGTTATACCCATAAGAGAGAGAAACAAATAAAGAGGGTGTTGGCCTACCATGCAAGCGACATGTTTGGCAGGAGTGGTACGGTCACATAGAGCTGACATGATAATATAGATTGAATTTGATCCGCCTGTCCATTTATCCTTTTTTTTTAATTTATTTAAATTTTTCAAGCACATCATTCTCTCTCCTTTTATTGTGTGGGCAATTCACATATTTCCAAGCATCGAATTATATACGTGTCTCTCCTATCCATTTATTCAATTTTTTATTTATTTAAATTTTTTAAGCACATCTTTATCTCTCTTCTTATTGTGTGAGCAGTTCACATCTTCCCAAACGTCACTCTTCAAACAATCTTTCCAAACATCAAATTATATACATCTCTTTCCCTCCACTTAATCTAATGATTCATTCTTCTCTCCTAAGGCTCAACTCAGAAAAGAAACCCAACAGTTTCTCTTCTTTCTCTTCACCCTCCATCCATACCACGAAATCAAATCTATAGAGTCAGGTGTTCGCCTCTTCTTCTTTCTCCTTCCATCCTAACATCCCTCATTTTCCTAAATTTTCATTAACCCTTTGTATTCATCCTAACAAGCTAAAAAAAAATAATAATAATAAAAAAAACTTCCACCCCACCTTTGTCCCCACTATATCAAGATTAAAAATAATAATAATAATAATAATAAAAAAAACTTATACTCAGCCTTTCTCCCCACTATCTCGTTCTCCCAAAAATAATAATAATAATAATAATAATAAAAACTTCCACCCAACCTTTATCCCCACTATCTCGTTCTCCAAAGAAAAGAAAAAGAAAAAAATAATAAGGGCCAACAAAAACTTCCACCCAAATTTTGTCCCCTATCTCAAGCCCCATGATAAAGAAAATAATAATAATAAAAAACTTTCACCCAACATTTGTCCCCACTCATCTCTCTCTCTCCCAAGAAAAGAAAATAATAATAATAAAATCTTCAATTCACCAAGCAGCTCCACTATAGCATCCTTCAAGAGAAAAAATAAAAGAAATCGGTTTGATTGAAAAATTTGAGCTTTTCTAATAATTGAATCGAATATTTTAGCATTTTTTGTGGACCTCATATAAAAAAAATTGATAAAAATCTAGATCTAATGGTAAAAAATTCAAACTTATATAAGCTTGAGGGTATTATAACTCTTTCAAAAAAAAAAATTTTTTTAAGATCATTTTTCCAAAAGGGAGGTGGCCCTTGATGGTTATAGTTAATGTGGGGCCTACAAGCCCTCATTCTAAATGAAGCAATCAAATCGGATTTTTCTTATTAATGGTTACTATGATAATATATATATATATATATATATATATATATATATATATATATATATATATATATATATATATATATATATATATATATATAAAAGGTATGTTTTTAGAAGAACTTATTTATAATTTATTTGAGTATATTTTTTTTGATAAAAATTATAAGTGTTTATAAAAGATGTTAGAATCGCATGTTTGGCTTTCTTCCACTTTCTCAATTTGTTCTTCAGTACCTTAAGGTATTTATATATTATATTACAAAGACTCGCTTTCGATTAGATCCTTATTCTTTTTATATATTCATTCAACTTTACCATTCGAATTCAGGACTCAAGGGTTTATATGAACAAATTATTTTAAAAGTATTTTTCAAGATGTTTTTCTTTATTGAGATCGATTGATAATCAAACTGGCCTTATTTATATTTGAAAGGATTGAACTTGATCAAAGATTCTTTGATTGAATTGAAATAATTCATTTATTTTCAAAGTTGGTGAATAAAGTCATCCCACCAATATTATGTTTGGAGGAGATAGAACCGTAATTTCAAAACCCATTATTAATTTACAATGTTTTTGTAAATGAAACCAAGTATTATTATTAAAAATCAAAAGTGGAAAATGAAATAAAAAAATCGGGAGAAAATCTTTGAAACCCAACCACAAAATCTTATGTACAGACTTTAAGAGAAAAAGTCTCCCACGTGATTAACACGCCGGTCTTATCAGACAGCCCCTTGGATTCGGAATTCATCTAAATCAAGGCGTTGAAATTTTGAAAACCGGTGGATTAAAAAACAATGGAGGGTATAGGATGATCAAAGATGGCCCGAATGACAAAGCAAGAGACTCTGAGAGAGAAAGATATATGTCAATAAAGATAGTGTTTCGCCTAACATGCATGCGAGATGTTCGCAGAGTGGTACCACACATAAAGCTGATATGATAATATGAATTGAATTGATCCACCTTTCCATTTACCCAATTTTTATTTATTTAAACTTTTCAAGCACATCCTTCTCTCTCCTCTTATTATGTGAACCGTTCACATCTTTCCAAGCATCACCCTCTAAGCACATCTTTCCAAGCATCAACTCTCCTTGCCATTTATCCAATTTTTTATTTATTTAAACTTTTCAAGCACATCCTTCTTCACTTATCAGGTTTACGCTCACGCCTTCCCAAACGTCACCCTCTGTGCCACATCTTTTATTACATTAAATCATATCCGTCCCTCATAGTTAATCATGCCTTAGTTTTTTATAATAAAATAATTTGAAATTTATGTAATTTTTATAAATATATACTTTTACTTTTCACACAATTTTTATTATCATGATTCATTTAATCCATTGAAATTGTATTCATTTATTCGGCAAAGTAAAATTTTACACTTTTTACTAACATCAATCATTTTTTTAAAATAATTAGTAAATTAATTTTTACTAATGCACTAAATCAATGTGTGTAAATTTTAAAAAAGTATGTCATTTTTTTTTGTGAAAAAAAGACTATGAATAAGGAATTTTAAAAATACAATTAAAACAATATCAACAATGATTTTTAACATATCTAAGAAAGTCTAATTACCAAATATTTAAATTAATATTATAAATACCTTTTTTAGATTCACTATATGTTGTTTTGTTCATTCCTACTACAATATGAAACAATTATAGTAATAATTAGATTTTGAGCAAGTCTTAAAGATATCCTCCATAATAATTGAAACCGCTTAAACAAACTATTTTTTCTAATTGTAATACATTTTAAAATAACTTTAAATTTTTTTTTAAATAAATAAGAGAATATTTTGTTATTTTTATTTTTAAACAATTTTTTTTATTTCTATCCCAATTTATTTTTACTTAAATAAATAGATAACTAAAATCTTAATATAAATGAGGAAAAGATAATATTTATATATGATTATTCATAATTTTCTTATGAAGTGGAAGTGGAACTTCATCTCTTTAACGGTTAACATTTGATTGAAAAAAAAAAAACACTTAAAAAAGATGAACTATTCATTTGTGTAATAGAAAATAAATAATACAAACTAATAAAAAATTCTTTTTAGTCAGAAAAATTAAAATGTTTATACTTTTAAAAAAATATTTATGAGTATTTTTTCCAGAGGACCAAAACACAAATGGTCTTCATACCTAGGTCTTTCTCCCCTGAAATTTCAGGAGAGTTTCCTAGATCCTACCTTCTTCAATACTCACCGCCCTGAACTTTTCTCAAGAAATAGCTTTAATTAAATCCTAAGCTATACCCCTGCCTCCGATCCTGAACTGAAATCAAGCTTTTGAATCTCTATCTTCTAGTCGATCTTGGAACATCCATGGCTTCTGGAAACACCCAGATCATCCCTTATTCTCCTGCTCCTCCTCCTCCTTCTTCTTCTTCCAGATCCACCCAACAATTCACCTACGAAGTCTTCTTGAGTTTCAGAGGAGAAGACACCTTCACAGGTTTCACTGACCATCTTTATCAGGCTCTGATTTCATGGAATCCACACCTCAGGATGATATTAATTGGAGAGAGGAGGAGGATTGCATCTGACCTCCAGAAAGCCACTGCAAGAATCAAAGATTTTTGTTATCATTCTTTCACCAAACTATAACTCGGTGGTGCCTGATGAACTGGTGAAGATCAGCCAGCTTCAGTGGCTCATTCTACCAATTTCATCATGTCGATCCATCGGACGTGCGGAAACAAACAGGAGTTATGAACAGGCATTTGCTGATCACGAAAGAAGCAGACGAGAGAAAAGGGAGAAGATTCAGAAGTGGAGAAGTGCCTTGACGAAAGTAGGCAATCAGCTGGATATGATCTACAAAATATCGGCAACTATATTTTTCGTTGTATCTTTAATTTCAAAATTTTCTTTTCAATATAATAGGTTAACCTTTACTGCTAATAAAACTTTTGGCCGTTAGTTAAAATTTAACAAATAGATTATCCAAACTGCTTCATAAAAATAGGTGGTATGTTATTTAAAATATTCAATGACTGTACGGAGAGATATTTCCAAACTCTCCACCACCAAATCCCCTTACTTGTTGAAATATTCATAGCTTTTAAGTTTGTTTCTTTTTTTGCAACACTTATTTATTTTTTATTGCTTAATTTTGGTTTGAAACTTCAAGGCTCCTCTTGGGACCTAGAAAATATTAGGGAAAGTAAAATAAGAAAAATGATTTTTATATGTTTGGCTTTATCTTAAAAATATAAAAAAAATCAAATATAATCAAAATTTCTTAAAATTTTATATATATTTTAATTTCTATATCTTATATTATTGAGTAAAACAAATAAATGAGTTTAATAAATATATATAATTAATTTATTAATTTTAAAATTATTTTTCATTTTCTTTCCAAATTTATTTCCTTTCCTTCTAACTCTTTTCTTTATTTTATTTTCTCGATACTTTCTAGGTTTAAAACGGAGCTAAAACTTTGAAGAAAAAAAAATTAAAAAAATTATAGAAGGTGGCCAAAAAGAAAGAAGTAAATGAAGTCAACATATAAATTTCTGTTTTTTCAAATTTCTCACTTTGAAGTACATCAGTTAGTCATTTGAATGATTTTCCCCTAATCATATACTACAAAAATAATTTATGTTGTTATTAATTTTGGTGTTATTTTTAAAATAATTAAAATTCATAAAGGTGACATATCATATGTAGTTTTAGATTTATGGTGTCATTTTATAAAAAGTGACACCATATGAAATCTAAAAAAAATTGAGTTGAGTTAGATAATGCACTTTAGATTATGGTGTCATTTTTGAAAGTGTCACTATATTGAAAAGATATTTTTTGATTTTATATTTATTGTGTATTTTCTGAAAATTGAAACCATGTACAAAATTTTTAATTTTATAACTCAATGGTCATTTTATTATATATATACTATCTAAGATATATAAAATAACCATATCTTCTCTCATATTTTCTTGCATCCATAAAACCATGGAACTTTTTTATAAAGTGTAATCATAATAAAACAATATAAAAATGATTCTTTGATTTCTCCAATAATAAATACATTTTTATCTAAAATAAATACATTTTTATCTAAAATAAAGATATTATAATTTTTATGTAGATAGAACAATTTATATTCAAGAATTTCTTATACAAGCAATTATACAGAAGAATATTTTATATTTTTGTTTCACAATTTTTGAATGTTTTTTGATTTATTATATTTTTTTTCTTAAATAAATAATCTACTCTTTCTTTAATTGTTCAATTGTTTTAGAAATAAATTTTTTAGGTTAGTAACATATTCTTTTAAATAAATTTAGAATAAAGTGATTTGTTAGTTATTTTTAAATAATATTCTTATAATTAATTTCTATATAAGTAATTAAAGAGAAGCATATTTTAATATTTATTTTTTAGATAATTTTGGAAGAAAGTGATTTACTTTACTTTTTCTTTAAATAATAATCTTATTTTTTTGTTTAATTGATCAATTCTTTTAGAAATAAATTTTAAGTTGTAATATTTATAAATACCAAAAATTTCTAAAAAATCTTATTTTCAAATAAATTAGATAAAGAATATTTTTAATATATTTGGTTTAGATAATTTCAAAATAAAGTGATTTATTAGTATAATTTTAGATAATATATGGGTTAACCAACCATATCTTTCAAAAGTATTAAAACTTAAAAGACATGATATTCATATCAAATCCAAATCTCATAAGCTTGAGCCTGTAGGTGATTTGATAGGTTAACATTGTATTATAGCTTGATCTGGTAAGAGTTTCTGGATTCAATACTTATCATAAACGTCACCATATACTTCTTTTTGTTATAGTGCATTGGTTCAATCATAAATGAGATTACCAAGTATTATTAAATATACATAATTTAGTAATTTGTATGTTTTTTTCCTAGGGTTCACATTCAATTAATTACTAGTTCAATCGTATTGGAGATTACCAACTACTACCAATTTTCTTCACATAGGCTATTTTTTTTGCAACTTATTCTAACTCATTACATATACATTGTAATTGACAGGCATGAAGCAAGGCTTATTATGATATTATTACGTTAACTTCAAAAGTCAATTCTAAGTCAAGTAGGATGGGAGGAGAATATTGTCTGGATGGATTCTCATTTGGAAGAATTAAGACTAATAAAATTGAGTCAAATGTACTGCTCGCATGATCGGGATTCACTGCCAGGAATTGGTAAAACCATGTCAAAATAATATGAAATGATGATCTCCCATCTCTTTCGAGTAGTATCTTTATTGCAAGATGTGAGAGAAAGATCTCATGATTATGAAGGCTCGACTTAAATTACAAAAGGAACTTCTTAATGGGGTCATAAAGGAAAAATATGGAAATAAATAGCATCCAGCCAGGTTGAATGTGGATAAAACAAAGACTTTCGTCAAAAGGTTCTTCTTATTCTCACATGTAAGCAAATTGTTAAATTGGAATTCTTACCTAGAAAGTCCATTGGCTCGTCCCTGAGTAGAATTATCATAACAACTAGGGATCGACGTTTACTAGAGGAGCATGAAGTGTATGCATCATATGAAGTAAAGGGTCTGGGTTACAATAAATCGATTCAACTTTTTTGTCAATATGCCTTTAAGCAAAACAGTCCTAAAGAAAATTATGTTGACCTCTCAAACGATATGGTGAATTATGCAAATGGCCTACCGTTAGCTCTCAAAGTTTTGGGTTCTTCTCTTCATGGTAGAAGTGTGCTTCAATGGAAAAGTGCATTGCAAAAACTAAAAACAAGACCCAATATTGAAGTCCAAAATGTACTTAAGATGAGTTTTGATGAATTGGATGAGACAGAGCAACAAGTACTCCTTGATATCACGTGCTTCTTTAGAGGATGCAATAAAAATAAGGTAACAAGACTAATAGAGCATGCAGAGATTAGTATACCAGTTCTATGTGAGAAGAGCCTCTTAACTCTTTATGGTAATTACATAGAAATGCATGATTTGATACAAGAACAAGGCATAAATTGTCTGAGATAAGCATCCTAAAGAGCCTGGGAAGTGGAGTAGATTGTGGGACCATGAGGATATTTCTCTTGTATTGAGAAAAAATACGGTATGAGCCAATTAATGCATAAATTTTTTTGATCTATAGTACTTTTTTCTTTTAATTTTTAATTCAAGTTCTTATATATCTTTATGATTTTGTTAAGGTTCTATGTATTGTTTACTTAGCTTATCTTTATGTACTATTTATGTTTTAGGGGACAGAAGCTATTGAAGGGATATTTTTAGACATGTCTAGAGCAAGAGTGATGGATTTTACTACTGAAGCTTTTAGCAAACAGCAGGCCTCGATTGTTCAAAGCTTATTTGAGTTTGCGGGTTTCACAAATCATACTGAGGAGCATACAAAGCCCTGCCCTAGGCTTTGAATTTCTTCTTATGATTTAAGATAATCTTCATTGGGAAGCATACTCCTTGGAATCCATACCCTCAAATTTTGATGGAGAGAACCTCGAACTCAACTTGAAGAAAAGCAAGATAAAATACCTTGAAATGAGTGTAGTATTGATATTTAGTTATATTGTGTCTCTTTTCTATTATTGATATTTTGAAGTTCATGAATATTTATTTACTAAAATAAATGATTAATTTCTTTTGTTACGCCTTCGCAAAGCTACAAGTGCTGAATTTGTCAACCTCTCACTACCACCAAAGATGCCATGCTTCTCCAATATGCCAACATGAGAAATTGAATATTGAATCTTTTGTGGAAGTTTAGAAAAGGTTGATCGATCGATTGGTTTACTAAAAAATCTTACTTCATTGGATTTGAGTTTGTGCCAAAAGATTGAGAAGTTGCCAAGAACCATTCAATGCTTGGTCGCTCTTCAAAATCTTAAATTAGAAGGCTGTGAAAATTTAAGAAGTCTTCCAAGCAAAATTTGCATATTTAAATCTCTAGAATATCTCAATCTTAGCCGTTGTTCAAAGTTGAAAACTTTTCCGGAAATCAGTGAGAATATGAAATGTTTAACGATGCTTGATGTTAGTCGAACAGGCATAAAAGAAATTCCAGAGTCAATTGAATATCTAAGAAATCTCATTTCTTTGCGTTTGAATTCGTGCACTGAATTGAGGAGTCTTTCGAAGAACATTTCTAGGTTGAAATACCTTGAAAATCTTGATCTCTCTGATTGTTTCAGCTTGGAGTCTTTTCCGGAGATTGAAGAGTGTATGGAATGCTTAGATAAGCTTAAATTAGATGGAGCGGGTATAAAAGAGCTTCCATCATCGATTAAGTTTCTAAATCATCTCTCTGATATAACATTGGATAGGTGTAAAAATTTGAGGAGTCTTCCGAGCATTATTTTTAAGTTGAAATCCATTAGAAGGCTTAATCTCTCCAATTGTTTAAGCTTGGAGTCGTTTCCGGAAATCACAGAGGATATCGAATGCTTAGAAGATCTTGATTTAAATGGAACATGTATAAATGATCTCACTTATTCGTGTCGATGGGTGCAAAAATTCAAGAGTCTTCCAGCAAAGATTAGAGGCTGAAATCCCTGTATCTCTTTCTCTAAATGGCTGTTCAAAGTTGAGTCTTTTTCCGTAAAATCATAGATATGGAAGGCTTGAAGTACTAAATTTAAGCAGAAAATGTATAAAAGAGCTTCCAACGCATTTGAAAATTCCTTGAGAGTCTTACTTTTCGAGTCAACCACTGAAACTCGAGAGTCCCTCTGCCAAAGATTTGTGGTGCTGAGACTCTTCAAGATCTATCTCTAGATATTGTTCAAAGTTGAGTCTTTCCAACTTAAGGGTATGGATTGCTCGAAGAACCCGATTATGGAACGGGTATAAAAAAGCTTTCATCATCAATTGAAAATTTTTTTAGTCTTAGTTCTTTGAATTTGAGCGACTGTGAAAACTTGAAGAGTCTTCCGAGTAGCATTTGTAGGTTGAAATCCCTTGTATCTCTTTCTCTAAATGGTTGTTCAAAGTCGAGTCTTTTCCGTAAATCATAGAGTGATATGGAAGGCTTTGATTTAACTCGATTTAAGTAGAACAGGTATAAAAGAGCTTCCATCGTCATTTGAAAATTTGAGGAGTCTTACTTCTTTGGAGTTGAACCACTGTGAAAACTTGAGGAGTCTTCCAAGCAGCATTTGTAGGTTGAGATTCCTTCAAGTTCTATCTCTAGATGGTTGTTCAAAGTTGGAGTCTTTTCCAGAAATCATAGAGGATATGGAAGGCTTGGAAGTACTCGATTTAAGTAGAACAGGTATAAAAGAGCTTCCATCGTCATTTGAAAATTTGAGGAGTCTTAATTCTTTGGAGTTGAACCGCTGTGAAAACTTGAGGGGTCTTCCAAGTAGCATTTGTAGGTTGAGATCCCTTCAAGTTCTATCTCTACTTGGTTGTTCAAAGTTGGAGTCTTTTCTAGAAAACATGGAGGGTATGGAATGCTTGGAAATGCTTTATATAGGCAAAACAAGTATAAAAGAGCTTCCATCATCAATTGAAAATTTGTGTAGTCTTACTTATTTGTGCTTGAACCACTGTGAAAACTTGAGGAGTCTTCCAAGCAGCATTTGTAGGTTGAAATCCCTTAAATCTCTTTTCTCTCTAATTTGGACATCGTCTCTAACCTTCTCATAGACGGAGAAACCTGCTGCTGTGCCTATCCTCACCGGAAGAACTAAATCTCGCCACGCAAGATGCTTGGAAGAAATCTCAGAGCTTCCATCAAAGCCAAGAGAATTAGGATATACATGATTGCTCAAGCTTGGGAACTTTATCAAATAACCCATCAACTCTTCTTTCGTCTTCTCTCCTTTTGCATGAATTCAAGAAAGTCAGAGGTACAATTTTTGTCTAAACTTTTTTCCTCTAAAATTACACACACTTGTCAAATAAATTATATTTATTTCAATTTCCTATTACTTTTTTTTTCAATTAATCAAGAAGATTTAATTTACTTTAGTTGTTGTCGACCATCTCTAACACCTTTCATTCAGAAACTATGATTTTTTTCACAATATATACTTGTGGAAAACCACAATATTTACATGTCCCTACTACTTGTGCAGCTTAGAGAGCATTCGATGTATCGTCATGAATGGAGAATGATAAATCTAGGAAGTATTGGAATTCCAGCAGGGTGGGTGCAACATCTGGACATGGGAGTCAGAATAAGAATAGAGCTTCCCATGAATTGGTATCAAGATGACCACTTCCTCGGATTTGGATTTTTTTGTGTTCATCGACTTTATATGGAGTTAGATTTGAGTTTTGATGAACAATATTCATTTCCGACTATGCTAAATCTTCCCTTTTGTCAATGCGGTTGGGAGAATTGTAGAGAACCAGAAGAAGTATTATTGTTCTATCCTAAGATTGCTATTCCTGATAAGTACCACTCCAATCAATATGTGCTCTTTAAGGCTAAGGACAAAATTGATGGGATTCATCTTATATACTCTGGAGATCATCAAAGGAACCAAAGCTTGTCATTTGAGTTTCTTAAGACCCAAGATGATGAAGACAACCATATGCCGTTTGCCTGCCGAATCTTCTGAGACTTTTGGTGAGAAAACATCAACATCACAACATCTTAAGTGATGGCTTGACGATGCAGAACATAATAACCAAGAAAAGGAGCCACACCATAAAAGATATTTGAGAGAACCTAACACTTAGTCTCGAGGTTTAAGCTTCGATCACCGACATCACTAGGTACATCAAACTTTCTTTATTATATTCGATCCACCTCATCTTGGTTCATATTTAATTAGATATAATATATGTGGCCTTTGTAGTACTCTATATTATGATATCTTACATTAGAATAGAATTCAAAATTGTAAAATTAATAAAGTAGTTTAAGAAAATAAAAAATAATGCAACTCGCATGCTTTCTTAATTTACCTGAAGTAGAAAATATTTTGTTATTTAAAATGTTACAAGAATTTATTGATTATGCTTTTCTTTTCGTTTGTATCCACACACATATAAGCCCACTACTAATTCTAAAATTAAATAGACATATTTGAAATGTAAAATCTCAATTCATCCCAGAAAATAATTATTCATCATAGCAAAATTGTTTTGTTCTTTCATATGTACAAAGCTCTAATAGAATGAAGAATAACAAAGAGTTTTCAATTTTATTTTAGTATTCCACTTGTTTAATTTGGTGTAATTAACCTACATATATTTTTGTTAAAGAGCCTAATTCTAATTATATGCATATCTTTGCCTTCCCATGTAAAGAAATCACGAAGATTAAATTTTTTTACCTAAATAGCTCGACTACTAGATTTAACTAGGTCATTTGAAGATACTCTTATGTCTAATCATAGATACTTATCTCTGCCTTTCATATTACCAAGGCTATATTTGGTTTCAAGAAATGCTAAGGAAAATCCATAGAAAAGAAAATAGGGAGGAAAAGTGGATTTTCTTTAAAATTTTTCATTAGACAACCAAACGTGAGAAAATCAATTTTCATAGCATTTTTTTACTTTACGAGAACCAAAGCAACTTCAAAACTACAATCAAATAGCTCTATAAATTGGGATTGCATGCAATGAAAGGGTCGACAACTCTGTCGCGGGGAAACATTTGGGTCCTAACTATTTAGTCTTTTTATTGTGCCACATGTAAGATCCATATGTTCAGTTAACTCATACACCCTTGTTTGTTTATCACAATTTTAAAGCCAATTAGTTTGGCCTTCCTTTGTCTTGTTATGCCTTCAACTTCAATAATAACAAGCTTGGGGATTCTGCTTTTGAAGTTAGGTCACATTGCCTGGACGAAGCAAAATAAGTTACATAGAAGATGTTCTCATTGACATAATCAGATCCTATGATAAATTTTTTTTGGGGGGGTTTTCTTCTTTTTTTTCTCAATTTTTGGGTTATTAAGGAATCAAAGAGCTAAACTTCAACTTGATTTTTGAATGAAACATTCATGTGATAAGAATACATTTGACAAAATAAGTTAGAAACTATAATTTGTCAAGAGAAACCGATTAACTAGAGACAAAGTTTCTTTTTTCTCTAGTGCCTTTTGGTGCAGCTAAAATCTGTTAGATTGATGGTAGGCTAATACAAGATTTAAATTACAAGGGAATATCTTTGTCTTAGTTAATGGGGGTGCTCCCAATTCAGTTGGACAAATCAATAGTTAAAAGGGTTGTACTATCGTTGAATGAATTGTGATATTATAACACCTTTTACCTTGATTTACTATGCTAAGCTGATTTTTCATTTTCTTTTCTTGATTGCCTGATCTTATTATCTTGTACCTTAAGCATTAAAACTGCATAATTTTTTGTTATTCTTTTGAATTTTTTGGTTATCTCTTGCTGTTGAATACTAGTCATCCTTTGTGTTTCTTTGAATTTTCTAGGTTTTCTTACTTTTAATGTTCAACATCATCTTCAGATTTAGACCAGTCAAGCTATTTGAACATTCTCAAATTTAGATAAGAATTTCTTCATGTCATGGATAGGTTGGACATAAAAGCCCTTTATTGGTATCAAAAGGCGGGATGATCTTCCCGACTAAGGAGGGTTTATATGTGGGTTGATGATCTTTTGTTTTTCATGTTCTTAATGTCTCCTTGAAATTTCTTGTGGGGATAGTTTTGAGCATCTGACATTTTCTTGAAGAAGAAATAGGTTGCTTGGAGTCAAGAAGAATTGGTCGCGGCATATGGAGATTATGAATATCTTCTTGATCTTTCATGGATTCAGCTTAGAATTGGTCTACCATGCAAGGGTGTTTGATAATAAAATTTCAGAGATGAACTAAAGTATAATGGGATTGCACTCAACAAATTATGTGTACTATAAAGAACATAATAATAGAATTTGTTTCCTTTCTTGTTGATCTGCTTTAAAATGTTATTAAAATCTACTACATCAAAGGATCTGCATAGTATGTGATTTGAAGATACTGCATAAAATTAGTTCAAGAAATAATACCTTTGGATTACCATCCTTAAATCTCTGATAACTAATTATATAACTAGGTCGATTTACATTGTTTATTTGTTACGCCATGTTTTACCAGGTGGTTCATCTACTCTCTCTATCTTGTTATTAAGTGTTAGTCTTGCGAGGCAAATGTGGGAAATACCTTAAACATAAGTCTGAGACTTGTGCTCAAAATATTCAAAGCAAAATGGAGTTGTAAGTTTCTTTTCAAAGATTATGGGTTATTTATTATTTTACGATGTTGCTTCCCATTATCTCTTCCTACTTGTTGATCTACCATGATCCCATTGCAGCTCAAGTGCAAAAAATGCAGAGCTAAATTTGAGAAATTACAGTATGAGTTTCTTTATTTTAATGGGATATGCTAGTGCTCCATTTGAGGAAATTTAGGTACTATAAGTGAATATACATTTTTCCTTATCTATTAATTTTAGGAGTTGAATGCATTTTCCCTTTTCTTTTTCCTAGATTCTCAAGCATAAAATTTCTTTGCTTGAGGAGAGTAATGCAAAACTACAAATGGATATCCACTACAAGAAAAGTAACTTATAGGGACATGGTTTTAGTTTGGTTACTCTTCTCTGTCTTGTTCGGCTAACCATGATATTTCGTCTATCATCAGTCTAGGTCAGTGGAGATTGTGAGGTTGATTAAAGCTACGAATCATGAAATGATATGATTGAGATTTTGATTTGAGGATAATATCCACTCATGTTGTATGAAGGGTTTGATTTGATTTGAGAATATCCGCAGATTCCACATCCCACTTCATTCTTATTATTTTTGTGACTGCGAGGCATTCTGTTGTTGTTCTTCTTGTGATTTTCGTTTATTCTCCCTGTTCTGTCATAGTTATTTTATGATTTTCCTCAAAATTTGGATGGGATGTTTGGACAATCGGTTTCACTTCAATTCACAATTAGTTTGTTTTTGTATTTATAAAGGCATGTGATCAGACTGTAGTAATTTCACTATGTCCTGTATCTAGGTATGAGATATGGTCATTTTGACCCTGACAGAGAAAAGAAAGGGACCCCTGCGTCTCCTACAATTGCTTTGGCCAGCAATGTCTTCCCTGTCCCTGATGGCCCTACTAGGAGAACTCCCTTAGGAATTCTTGCACCAGCTACATTTGTTGTTTTTCTTGTTAGATGAAACCTTACTGGTAGCATATATTTTCTAAATTTATATATTTCATTCTATCTAGATGTTTTTTACCAATATAACTTCAAAACCAACTGAGTTTTCCATTTCACAGGTTTTCACGCTTACTTGTTTGGTTTCCATCAAA
Source organism: Tetrastigma voinierianum (assembly GCA_016808115.1). Taxonomy (NCBI): domain Eukaryota; kingdom Viridiplantae; phylum Streptophyta; class Magnoliopsida; order Vitales; family Vitaceae; genus Tetrastigma; species Tetrastigma voinierianum. Next base: position 220,465 of record JAEQBH010001176.1, on the reverse strand, counting down.
TAGACTGTGTTAGCCTGTGGGATGGAATCTATTACTCCTAATGGTAAGAGGTGATTCACTTAAGAGATATAAATAGAATATCCGTGATCCAAGTACAAATCTTGGTCTTTAATTTTCATTTGGGTGTGATCCATTAATCTTACTTCAAGTATTTTACTTTTTATCTTATTTAACTAACTCCATTAATCTTCTTGTAGTGCTGATTGTCTCAGACATTGATGCTTTTTTCCCCATCTAAATAAATGTGCCTCTGCCACTGGATTTTGTCTTCTATTTTTAGAGAAGAGAGACTACCAGAGGCACCACAGATTCTCTAAATTCCAGAGATATGGTGTATGGCAGGTGCCTGTAGGAATTATGAAAACTTCACAATTGGAGAACCACTGGCTGAGCATCTAATTAGTTTGGATTCTTATAATCCAAGTTCTTTTCTGCTTCTGTCTAGTTACTGTAGTTTTGATGAATGAGCTCCATACTTCTTTTTCTTCCCCCCTCCCCCAATGGGGATTTTTTGTTGGAGAGTTAGAGTGAGCGTAGGTGTGATAATACTGTTATAGGTATTTCTAAATTCCTTTTTAGAAAATCCAAAGATTAAAATCTTTAAGGACCAAGTACACAATCATATGTTCAAAAATCTTAAACTCTGATCGAGTTTAATTTCATCGTCATGTGCATCTTGATCATCATCATCATCTGTTATCAACATGATACAAGAAAACAAATATTGCTCAAGATGACTAAGTAAGAGAGCTATTACCATTTTGATCAGTAACTTTGAACAATAGTGGCAGAGTATGAGTTTCAATCTACTTCCCCACTTTGATACATTTATAATTTGATGCTCCAGATTCAGCTTCTTTTTCATTTCCATCAACTTCGTTTAGGACCTTGTGATTGAGCCTCTCCCTTTCAAACTCCTTGTATTTATTTAAATTCCTTGCCATAGCCTCAGCACATTCATCAAATCCCAAAGCCCTCAGTGCCCATTCAGACTCCCTGCTCATGAGCCATCTCTAGGACCAAATTAGTTATCTTGATTGTACAAAAATACATCTTCTATAGTGATTTTTATATATATGTGCCAATGCATGTCCATATGTGAAGTATCATGGAGTAAACCAATCAGGATTCAAGTCAAATGTGAGCGAATAACCTCCTTTTTCTTCCCATCTATCATTTAATTGTGGGAATTAGGCCATTTCTTTTGAGTGTGATGATACTGTTACATGCTGGACAACAAAGATAATATTGTTATAAGGCATTGATAACCCAATGGAAATGTCACTAAGAAATCTCTCTTGATCCAAGAGGCACATACTGCATGCATGGATTGCAATTGGTCTCCTAAAGAAATGGTTGTATCTAATGCATATATTCTTGTTCTGTAATTAAGTTCAAGTAGCACTTGCATGCATCCATGTAAATGCGTTATTGCATGCATCCATTTGCTAGCTCGTGTAATTTTTTCTGCTTCATTATTTTTCTATTTCTTAATGAAGCCACTTCATTATTTCAATTAGGAGCAGCTGCTGTGAATCTTGTTGCAGGAGAGAAGCCTCTGGATGTTTACTCAGAAATTGCTGCCAGGTTAGTCATTGTCTGTGATAATTTTCATTTTCCTGCCTTCCTTTTCCAAAAGTATGATGGGGTGCTATGAAACTTTTGTATGCTTTTTCATGCTTTTATGAACAACTGTTTATTGTTCTACAGCCTAAAAAATTGCGAGCCTGAATTCCTTGTGGCCACACCTGAGAGACTTTTTGGAGCTCATTTCCTTGAAGGCTATTGACATATATGGTGTCCTTATTGGTTTACAATTTACCCTTTTCATAAATGCAAACATTCCTGGGCATGGTGTTCTTTATTTGTTTACTTTTTTTCAATTTCAACTTGGCTATTTTAACACAAGAAAATAGAACTAGATATCTTTGCTGTGGATGTATTTTCTCACGACTAGGGCTGAACAAGTAGAATGAGATGGCAATGGATTAATAAGATTACTTGTTGCCCTGAATATGAAGGTTGACATTGGATATTCTTGTTAAACTGTGGAAACGAAGCATGCATACATTTTGATAAAATAGAAGGATATTGCTTACAATATTGAACTACTATTAACTTTTGTTATCTTTTTTGAAGATTGGTAGCCAGTGAAGTTTTGTTTGTCTTAAGCTAATTTACATTTCTGTTGAGCAGTAAGCTTGAATGGCCACAAGCAGGAAAAATGGCAGCAGCCAACGCTTAAAACTGCCAGCAGTAAGCAAATGATTAATACAAAGCTTTTCCAGGTGTATGTAAGCATGTTGCTTAGTGTTTTTGTGTTGTGTGCTATAGGAGATAGTGACGGTAAGGCAGAAGAAAAAGAAACTAAAGAAAGGGTTGCATTCATAACAAAATCGGAGGTTGAAATCCTAGATGATGGAGTCAAATGGAGGAAGTACGGAAAGAAGATGGTGAAGAACAGCCCAAATCCAAGGTACAGTAACAGTAGCAATCAACAGTAAAGAAAAAAAAATTATCTACCCTAAATAAAACGAATTCTATTTTTCCTCCTAATCTGTGCCCCTAATAGTTTTTGTTTATTATTATTATTATTAGTCTTTTCATTTTGTATATTTTTTCTTGGCTAGGTTTGAAAAATATATAATTTCCCCCTACTTATGATCTTTGAAACTGAATAAGCCAAGTGAATTTGCATAGCAGGTAACTGAACAAAAGGCTTCCAAATCTTACCAATAAAGTCTGATATAAGACGATCATCAGAGAATATCCCTGTTGGGAACTTGAAGTAGGTCTCTCCATAAAGCCAGAAATTTGCATGGTCAAGTGTTGTGGTGTTGATGTAATTGTTGTTGTGGGAATCAAGAAAGAGTCTCCAAATATGAAAAAAGGCTGCTGCTGCTACTTCCAGCTGCTTGGTTTTCTAGGTTTGGGTTTTGCCGAGGCGCATTGGGAAGAAGTAGAGGTAGAATCAAGATGCAGGAGAGGGAGCTGATCAGCCTGGCCATGGCTTGAACTTGTTCATAGTCTTACTCATCATCATGCCTTTTAGGTAGGGTTTAAATTCATAATCTTTATGTAGCAGTTGAAGGTAGCAATTGATAGATCATCATTTAGTTTAATTTATTTCAAGGTGGATATATAGGGCCACGGGGCTTGAAAGTATTTGCCTATTTGGTTTAAAATTTATTTATTTTAATTTTAACTAAAAATGTTTTTTTTACATGCCTAATTCGTTTGCTAGCATGTCAAGGGTGAAAAGGTAGAACGTGAAGAAGGGTATCCAGGGAGGAGGGAGGAAATGCTTTAAGAATTAAAATATTTTTATTTCTAATAAATTATTATTTTATTGACATTTATACTCAGAAATTTATGATTGCGTTATGGTATTTTGTTTTTTTAAATATATAGAGTTATCGTAATAGGAGCACAAATTTATCATTAGGAAAAGAAATTAAGAGTGATAAAATAAAAATCTCTCCACTTAAATATTAAACTCTCCTTAAATAAAGAAATAATTGATATGAATAATCTCAGCTTTCACCTATCTTTTTTAATTAGTTCCATTATACGATATTTTAAGAAAAAACCTAACTTTTAGGGTTTCTTCTTGTTTTGGTCCCAATCGACCCAAGACATGCTAAAAAAGTTTAAAAAAAACCGTATGTGACATTTCTCTTTTCTCTTATCATTATCTAATTGGCTTTCAAATTTTTTTAAATTTATTTTTAAATCAGTTTGGATCCCCACTATCACACCCCCACCTCTTACTAATCGGCCCGGGTGTGTCGGTCACTCCTGAAGTCCCCAATGGTTACCTCTTGTTGAAAATCACAGTAAGCCAAGGAATGTATTGTTTGCTTCAATCTTGTATAAAAAATTTTTCTTTTCTAAACTTGTGATTTTATAAAATTTGGCATAATAGTACATATAGGACATATCCCAAAATCTGTATACACAATTTACTTTTCCAAATATAGCAACGACAACTTTCTTTCAAAGAGCCTCGGGCTCAACACATTTCAACACACTATGTACATACATATACTCCATTAACCAATTCAAGTATTTCCTTACAAAATAATATTACTACAACAACGTCTGGTCGGAGAATCTCTTATGCTCGGCGTCCGACGTACTTGTACACGGAAAGCCGTTTTAAAGCGACAAAATAATGAGCTAACGAGCTCGATGAATGTATGCTTTATAAAATGTTTGCTTTCTGAAAATATCTAAGCTTGTCGAACTATCTTTTTTGAGACATTTCCGAAACCTTGCTTGCTTTGCTTTTACAAGTTTAAACTTTTAAATGCTTTAACTACTTCAACTGTAACTCTGCTGCTTTAAAATTTGAAAACTTTCATACTTGCTTGCTTGCTTTGCTTTTCTTTAAAAGTTTATAAAACTTTTCATAAACGCGGGAGCCTGGGCTTCGACCGCTTGCTTTAAAAGTTTATAAAACTTTTTATAAATCTCTTGCTTTAAAAAGTTTCCAAAACTTTTATACTTGCTTGCTTTGAAAGTTTACAAAACTTTTAAAATCTCTTCTTCTTTTCTTTACTTTAACTTTAAAAGTTTAAAACTTTTAATAAGCCTCTTGTTTTAAAAGTTTATAAAAATTTTCTCAAACACGGAAGCACAGGCTCGTGGCCTTTGAAATAAAAGCAGAACTGGGCTCAACGGATTTGCTTTAAAATATAAGCGGGCTGAACCATTTGTTTTGTTTGAAATAAAAGCAGGGCACGGACTCCAGTTTGCTTCATGGCTCTGGGAACTGGGCTCGGCCAGGTGCACCGATGGTTGATTTTTCAAATTGTATAAAACATTCTTATCATCAACCATTGGAGGCCTTTCACGCTTCTTAACGTACCCTAGTGAACACGGGGGCACGGGCATCGATCGTCTTGGGTGGAAGGACTGGTCGCATCACTGGAGTGGAAGGGCCTTGGCCCCACGTCACCTTCCGAATAAATATGGTGGAATTGACCTTGGTCTCCATCACCATAATTTAGTTAGAGCTCTAACCCTATATACTCTAGTACGTGCCACGGTCTTCTTTAAATGCATGATCGTAGTCTAAGTTTCTTGAGCCAAGCAAAATCTAAAATGCATGTATGATATCCTAACACCTGCCTTACGTCTTTGAATACCTTTAGCCATTATGCTTACTTAAGACAAGGATTTTTAGTTGAAACTATTTTACAAAATAGACTTTTGTTTGTTTGCTTGCTTGCTTCTTTGAAATATGGTTTTACAATTCAAAACCATTGCTTGTTTGCTTTTCACATATGGTTTAAATCAAAAGCTTTTTATTTGCTTAAAAACTCATTGCTTGCTTTAAACATGGTTTACAATTAAAACCATTAAATACCGGTGTAAAAGCAGGTTTATAATAATAATACACTAGTATTTGAAAAATAGGTTTAGAACACTCACCTCTTTGTTTCCGAGAGAAACTTGGAAACTGCTTCACTACTTTCCCGCCTTTGCTTGCCAGAGCACACTCATGAATACGACAGCGTATTGTCGTCTGCGTATAGCGTAAAAACTTAGCGTACTTCACCACATGGAAGTCTCTTTAGGGTCACTAACATTCATATAAAGCCAAATTAACCAGTTTTACCTTGAGCCTTAAAGCCCTAACAAAAAAAAACCACTCATTTGGTAAACCTTTTTCCAACAATACTTTACGGACTTTATTACCCAAAATTATTCAAACGGTCTTCAAAAATTATGAAACTCTCCAGATCGGTCTTTATATATCCAATGACATCTTTTAAATTTTCAATTTAAAAATTCCTTCTCTAAGGCCCTCAACCATAACACAGAGATTACAACAATTTTTTTATGCCAAATTGGTTAGCTCATTGAATCACCCCACTGTTATCCTTGATTTCTGGGGTCTTAACTCCCATAAATTGGGGGTTTTTCTTCACTCATTTGAAGCTATGGTTCTAAGAGTTTCTTCTACAATTGAATCCCAATTTGGATCACCAAAACTCAAGTTATTGTATTTTATATATAGATTACTCAAATTGGCATAACAAAATCTGCACATAGCTCCACTTTGACAAATTTATGGGCACTTTGGGGTTACAATTTGCATGTACTTCCTTCAGCTAACTTATTCCTCTAGAAGTCTATTTTACCCCGAATTTTGAATCACTCAATTTGGATGAGTGAAACTCCACTTATGACCAAAATACTACAACAATACCCAAAACAGAGCATAATCAGTGAGCTACACGAGCTCACCTTTCGATCTGTTAGAACTGTAGAGCTACAATTTTCTATTGGTCCCTTCTATACATTTGTAGCCCTATATCTTATGGTTCTTTAATAATTGGAATCAATTGATTTTGATGATTATAACTTAATCTATAGCCAAAACAAAAACAAGGGTTTTACAAAAATTTTGACAATAATTCCTTTAAAAACCCAACATTCTCATTTGTTTTACAACCATTCCTCCATGCGTAATACCTGTTAATCAACATGAAAGTCCATTCAAAAGCTACTCCATGCTGTATTGGTGGTTTTGGAACTCCATCTAACAAAACCCTAGGTAAAAATCTAAAAATTCAACCTAAGGTCCACGATTCCTTCAAACCATAGAATTATGATGACTTCACATGTTTATTCTTTACCAATTAGGGATTTTACCACAAACTTCCAACAAACCAAGGGTTTATGTGATCTTTCCACAAAACCCTAGACAAGGGAGGACCTAATTTTAAACCAAAACCTTAGGAATCAAAATACCCATGATTTCCAGGAATAAGTATACCTTGGTTTGGTTTTCTCATATACTTCTTCTTCCTCTTCTTCCTTTTCTTTTCTCCTTAACTTTACTCCCTCTACGTTTGCCCCAGCCAATTGAGAACAAAAAAAATGAGTTTTGGCTTTGTCTTCCATTTTATATTCTAAACTTTGCCTTAATTACACATAGATCCTTGATACTCAAAATTCATCAGCTCTTGGAATTTTATTATATTATCTCTACTCATTTTATGATTTTCATATCCCTTATGGAAATTACAATTTTACCCTTGTTCTATTTCAACATTTGGGTTCCATAAATTATCATTTCTGATTTCTTCCAAAATACTACAGTGCCCAGTGCTCATGTGTGCCTACGGTTGCAAATGCAGTACCCTCTCGGGACGAGGTGTTACGAATCCTCCTCCTTTAGAGCATTTCGTCCTGCGGAAATGAACAAACTAAACTGAAAGGAAAGGGGAAAAAAACTGGTCGGAAAATAATTGAGGGAATCTTGGCCCAGGCGCATCAGGCCTCTGGCTCCCAGTAGGCTGCCTCCCTCATGATTCTTCCATGGGACTTGTGAAAGGGATCCACCTTACTCCTGTTTGTTCCTTGCGATCCTGATGCCTGGGTGTTTCCTGTCAATCAGATTATCTTTGCTTCACATTGACTCTCTCTCCAACACATGTGAAGGATTGGGATTATTGCTTCCTTAACATCGACATGGAATGTGTCATAGTCACTTGATAACTACTTTCTTTCCTTTTTCTATCTCTTCCTTAAAAGCAATCATCACATTGGATCTGCTATTTGCCACCATAGAATGATCCATTAGGAGATGCAACATGAAATGTGGCTAACAAGGCTCACAAATCCTCGACCTCGATATCACCTAAAGCTCTGAGATCACTGACGGTGGAAGATAACTGATTTCATATGAAGACGAAGAACTCGGTCCTTCTTCGAGGCATAACTACGACATTAACTTTCTGGATGGTGCACCGATAGATGCGGTCGTAGTCCTTGAAATTAACTCAAGCCACATCTTCTTGCCTCAGGTTTAACTCTTTTTGGGTGAAAATATATTGAAGACTCTTATGATGTAAGATCACGCAATGTTTCACCATATAAGTAATGTCTCATATTTTTCGGAAGCGAACACGGCTCAGTACGGCTTCGAGTCGTGTGTGAGGTAATTCTTCTCATCTTCTTCCAGTATGCAGAGGCATATGCAATCCTTACATCATTGCGCATCAAAACCTGACCAAGGCCTTGTAGAAAGCATCCGCGTAAACCACGAGCCTATCTCCCGTTGGAAGCTGATGGCTGGGTGAGTTAATCTGCCTTGACTCCTCGAACTCTGTTGTGACATCCACCAATCATACTTGACATCTTTCCTTGTCAACTTGAGTCGAGTGGGTACACTATCTTGGAGAACCTCAACAAACTTCCTGTAATGCCAGCTAAACGAGAGTTTCTTACCTCGACACATTCTCACGGAGGTTTCCATTTACCACAACTTCTATTTTTTGGGGATCCCACACTCACCCCTGGCCCGAGATCATGACTGGGAATGCCACTGCATCCCAGCCAAATACGACACTTACTCAGCAGCGCCACAGCGTCGCTCCCTTAGGGTCTGCAACACAATCCTCAGGTGCTCGGAATGTTCCTGAACTACAGATACACTAGGATATCATCGATAAAAACTATGGCGAACCCTGTCAAATACGTTTGGAGACCAGGTTCATCAAATCCATCATATTTCTTGGGAGCATTAGTCGAAGCAGCGGCATCGAGGAAACTCATAATGTACGTAGCGTGTCACGAATGCGATCTTAGGAACATCATCCTCCTGCCATCTGGCCCATTGATACCCCAGACCTCAAGTCTATCTTAGAGTATACTCGAGACCCTTGGGTTGATCAAATAACTCATCGATCTAGGGATTGGATGCGATTGGATGGTAACTGCATTCCAATTCCTTGTAATCTATACCTGGCCGCGAGCTCCGTCTTTCTTTTCCACGAAAAGAGCTGGAGCTCCATGGGGATATGCTTTCGGTGAATGAATCCTTATAGCAATTCTTCGCCGGAGCCTTAAGCTCTCTCGACTCTGAAGCAAATCCCCATAAGGAGGAATGGGAAATGGGCTGATCCTTGGGATCAAATCAATGGTAGACTCCGCCTCTCTTTACGGAAATCTTGTAATATCATATGTAGACCACATGCAGACTCTAACAAGCCTTGGAATCTCATCACAGAGTCCCACCTCAGCTCTGTCTCCACCACGCCAGCTAGATAACCTACGACCAACCCTTATGACATTCTGTATTTTGCCGGCGGATATCATATTGGAAAATAACTCTCTACGTATTCCCCTAAACTTTACCTCCAATTTCCCTGCCCTATGCAACTTAACTTCCTTTTTATAACAATCTAACGTGGCTCTATGGCGAGATAGCCAATCCATACCAAGAACCACATCAAAGTCCCTCATATACAAAAGGCTATAAGATGCATTGGGAACTCACGTCCCCCGATAAGAACTACCTTTCTCTTTGACTACAACGTCGAGAATAACGGATCACCAGTGGAAGGAAACTCTCATACGACCCTCTGTGGATTTGGGTCTCTATGCAGGCGATAAGAAAGGCTTAGATGACCAGACTCGTGGCTCCTAGATTACACTAATGTAAATGCATCATGATCAAGGATAGAAATAATACCGGTGACCACATCTGGATTTACATACGCATCTTCTTTGAGTCCACAGCATAAACTTTGGCACAGTGAACCTCTGTTTGCATCCCTAGGGCACTACCTCTGTCTCTACCACGGCCGCCTCTACCTGCGGCTGCGCTGGCCCCTCTACTTGGGAAACCTCTCCCTGAAGACCTATGAGTGCTCATTTCGGGTGTGGGGATAGCTAGGTTGGCTAACGTGTCTACGCACCAATCAGCGAGACACTCCTTAATAAAATGGCCTTCTGGCCCGCAGTGGAAGCTCCCACAGTACTATATCCTACCTCCCCCATGGTGTAAGCCTTTGACACATATGATGAACGGGGAGGAATGCTGGTGTCACTCACGAAGCTGGGGGCCTCTCGATCCTGGCCCAGCGACTCCTCGACCTGCGCCTCGACCTCACATAGCCTCACCCTTGCTTTTCTTTCTATTGTCTCCGACGAGCTTTGTTGGGGAGATTGCACAGGTGCACCTCCTCTTACTTTCTTGCCTACCCTGATACATAGCTGTAGTACTTTGCTCAACTCTCAGAGAGGCCTCAACTAGAGTCCCAATACGATACGGGAACCACGAGACAAAATGCCACTACGATCCGGTCTTGTAATCTGTAAAACCTTTTTGCGCCGGGACTTCATCATTTATATATATGGAACCAATCAACTAGTTCACGAGAACCTCTTCTCATATTACGATGCGACATGTTTTTGTTCTAATCAGAAGAACTCCTCAATTTTCGCATCCTTATGACTCTGAGGAAAGAACTTATCAGTGAACTCTTGCTGAAATTGGTCCCATGATATGCCATCAGGATACCTCTTATCCACATCATCCCACCAATCCTTAGCCACATCCTCCATTGGCTTGGAAAAGCAGACTCGCTCATCCATACGACGTAACCGTAAACCTTGTTTACTCGGTCTATATAACATTTATACGGATCGCCAGCTGTCGTCCTATGGCAGCGCCCGACTTTTGTGCTCTCTATTGACCTCCCGAGGGTTCTTGAGAACCTCTAAGTAATTGATGGAGGCTACATTGTGACAATTATTATAGCTCTCATTGCAATCATTGCCACCTTTCTGTAGTAAATAATCACGGCACTTGAGCTCCTTTTGAGTGGCGAGATGAGTCCCGGCCCCGACGCTATTCTTCAGGAGAATTTGGTCGCCGACGATAGTGGAACCCGACCGTGCTCATCTCTCTCAAGTACTGCAGGACGCTCGGAAACCTCTGGAATGACTCTCTGACGACCTCTCTACGTCCTCTTCTGGCTGAGTCTTTGTATTTGCCAAAAATATCAACTGTTTAATACTTTGAATCACTTGATATGTATGTACTTTGAGTTTGAAAATGCATGGTGTCCAATAATGTAAAATAGTGTATACGAAAACTACGATGCTTAATACATAGGTTTCCTAAGACTCGGCTCTATTACCAACTTGTGTTAGGATCATTTCTCCTCAAGCCTTAGGTTATACCAACTTATGCTCTGATACCACCTTGTCACCGCCCTCTTTATGGTGTCTTGAAGCCACTCTGAAATCCCCGGTAGATTACCTCCCAGACTAGAAAAACTGTGAAAGCGAAAGCCGTATTGCCTTCAATCTCGTATAAAATTTTTCTTTTCTAAACTTGTGATTTTATAAAATTTTGGCGACATAACAATTGCTATTATAGGACATATCGAATCCTGTATACAATTTACACTTTTCCAAATATGGCGATAACAAAGCATTCTTTCCACAAAAGGCCTCGGAGCTCAACACATTTCACAACTACACTATGTACATACATATGCTCCATTATACAAATTCAAAGTATTTCCTTACAAAATAATATTACTCTGACGCGATACAGTGGGAGAATCTACTATCTTCCAGCGTCGTGATATCTTGCGGAAAATAGTTTTAAAACAACAAAATAATGGCTGCGAGCTCAGGTGAGTGTATCTTTTATAAAATGTTTGCTTTTGAAAATATCTGTTGTCCGTATCTTTTTCAAGACATTTCGAAACCTTGCTTGCTAACTTTAAAGTTCATTTCATACTTACCTTGCTTGCTCACGCTTTGCTTTAAAGTTCAGCTTTTCATACTTGCTACTTGCTTTCTTTTCTTTAAAAGTTTATAAAACTTTTCATAGTGAACTGAAGCTGACAGCTTGCTTTAAAAGTTTATAAAACTTTCATAAATCTCTTAACTTTAAAAGTTTCCAAAATACATACTTACTTGCTTTGGTTTACTAAAACTTTTCAAAAATATCTTAACTTGCTTTCTTTACCTTGCTTTAAGTTTCCAAAACTTTTCGCAAACCTCTTGCTTTAAAAGTTTATAAAACTTTTCTCAAACAGTGCAGGCTCAGCCAGCTTGCTTTGAAATAAAAGCGAGAACTGGGCTCAATAGGTATGCTTTAAAAATATAAGCGGGAGCACGGGCTCGGCAGTTGTGTTGAAATAAAAACAGGAGCATGGGCTCAATAGTTCTTTAAAACAAACACGAACTTTGGGCTCAATAGGTGCACCGATCAGTTGATTTTTTTCAAAGCGTATAAAACATTCTTATAAATCATCAACCATTGGGGCGCTTTCACGCTATTTGTACCCTAGTGAACCGCGGGGGCAGGCATCGGCCGTCTTGGGTCGGAAGGTTGGTCAGCATCACTGAGTGGAAGGGCCTTATTGCGATCACCTTTTCCGATAAATATGGTGGAGATTGACCTGGGTCTCCGTCGCCATATTTAGTTAGAGCTCCCAACCTATATACTCAGTGCGTGCCACGGTCTCAGCTAAATGCTGATGCATGATCTAATTTTACCCGACCCAGCCAAATCTAAAATGCATATATGTTATCCTAACATCCCGACCGACTGCGAGGCGTGGCCGTAGGGAATGGGAAGGCATAAGGCCCACCGAAACCCCATAACAAACCTTATTGAAATATTCATGACTCATCATACGATCACCCGCCTAAGATGACCATAATGCATATATATATTATGCCCGATGTCAAACATCAATAGGAGAAATAAAAGTCTCGATCCCATACACCGCTTATCATATTAATAAAATGAACAGACTATCCAATTATAAAACATACTAATATTCCAAAGCAATTTGTTGACACCTAGATTAAATAGGATAAAGATTAATACTATTTATAATAGTACATGTAAATCCACCCGTGAAGGAAAGAATTCAAGTGGTTCTCAAGGATCTTAAGAAGGAGTGGACTGACAAGTATTCGAAATAAATCGAGACTGCCACTCTAGAGGAAGCAGATCATAATTCATATCATATCCATTAAACTAAAAATGCTACATACTTATAGTAATTCATAATATAAACATGGTAATGAAAATTATATTAATAAGAAAATTCACATAATCATGTATACGCACACAAAGATAGTTCATGTCATAACACAAATATTACTTCAATCGGTGACATTAGGACTTCATATCTCCAATAGCTATAAGCCTTACGGCTCTCTTCCTAATCCAATGAGACTGGCGCCCCGAGAGAATGCTCCGACTCAGTGGTCCTTAACCCACGACACTTAACTACTGAACCTAAACAGCCTCCGAGAGAATGCTCAACCAGTGGTCCTTACCTCCGTACCACTAACATATTATAATCCATGGCTCCGCGCCCCTGAAAGAGTAACGCCAACCAGGACCCACCTCCGGCACCTCTGGAGAACGCCAACCAGTAGAACTCATGTCCATAACCATAAACCTATAACATAAACCTGATCAATCTTAGGTCTTGAGTCTGATGTAACCCATCGGGTGGTATGTCTTACTATAGTCCCTATTCTGATGTTGCAAATACAATACACACTCACATCCATCAGTATAACAGTCTCATATGCAGATATACTTCATAACAAATAAATAATTTAATTACCATAGTAGATAACATTTCAGTAGTAATAATCATGTCGTGATGACGGAGTGTAGCTTAATGCCATAAATGTTATGCATTTCATGCAGATGGTGTGTTATAAACTATATGATATCAACTCACTTAGAATCGGGTCTCGGAGCGCTTCATGCCTCGAGCTGCCTAGCGTGGAAGTACGTCGGACCGATCTAGAATAGAAAAGACATAATCAATATCAAGATTGAGGTTTAAGCTTAAGTCTAGACTCGGTAGACAATTCACGAGCTAGGCCAGATATAAAAGCTGCCATCCATTCTACAAAATGAGCAGGAGACCCACTCCAAGCGGACTTAACTCCACGTAAAGAGCAAGTCCGAACACGCTAAATAACACATTTCCAATACCACGATAAATCCAAACAGCTAAGACCACCTGGCTGCAATTTTATTGCTGGCTAGATCCCCGTCCATCAAATCAACAATTGTATATTATAATATACACAATCCAATCTTACTAACTACTTTGGATCATACAATATAAGTATAACTAATTCAACGTAGTCGAAATCGATGGACATATTCAACATACATTTATTGAACAATTAAAATCGATTATCGGACAAATACACGATTAGAGTTCCACACGTTTTTTGGTATAGATTCTTTCTGCAGAAGCTCGAATCACGGAAGCGATCACCGTAGGAACCCGCGGAGCGGGGATGAACGTTACGTGCGGGCACGGCTTCAGGGTCGCGCCACTTGCCGACGGTGGCCGAGAAGATTAATGCGAATTTGATTCCGAGACACCCGAAGCCACAGCTGGACGGGTGATCGTTTTTCGTCGAGAGGACCACCGGTGGCGGAGTCGGCCAGACGGTCCCGACTCGGCGAGAGCTCCACCGCCGTTCAGGCAAAGCGATCTTGGAATGTCGATCGGTGGATCATAAGTTTTTGGGGCGAGGAGTTCAAATGCGGTGTCGGTTTGGGCGGAGGAGTGGCCGGAAGCAGCGACGGGGGTGGCGGTTAGAGAGAGAAAGGCGAGGTGGGTTCAGGCGGTCGGGCGTTCCGATGGAGTCCGGGGTAGTCGAAGGTGGTTGGCGTCGGGTGAGTCTTTGCGGTGATTTCGGACTTGGGGTGGCTAGGAAAACGAATTTGTAGACTGAGGAATTATATGGCGCCTGTAGGAAGGGAGAAAGAGAGAAGGGGGAAGTACCAGCGTGAAGAGGAAAGAAAGGGCGAATTGTCCTTTGGTAGCTTTAAAAATTACCCTTAAATCCTTCAATATTTTAATTCTTGCCATTAAGTCTAATTACAATTTAATTTGAGTTAAGGCATAATTAAAACTTAATTAGAATTATAATTAGTATATGTTTAAGTATTTACTTTTATTTTTAACACTTAAATTAAGCCATATAACTATTAAAAAATAATTATCGATATAATTTATATGGCAAAAAAAAATAATTATTGAGACTAAAAATAAATACTTAGAATTGACATAAATATATATAATTAGGAAAAATTTATATTAATAATCGGATTAAAACGCGCTTAAATTTGGTATTACAATCTCTCCCCCTTAAGAAAATTCGTCGCCGAATTTAAGAATAAAAACATACCTCATTCTCTTGGAACAAGTATGGGTATGAGCGTCGCATCTCTGCTCAGTTCCCAAATTACCTTCTTGGTCGAAGATGATTTTGCCATAGGACTTTGACCATTGGAATGACTTTTGATCGGAGTTGACGAACCTGAGTATCCACAATAGCTACAGGTCGCTCCTCATACGATAAATCCTCACTGATCTCGACTTCTTGGGCCTGTAACACATGTGAAGGATCTGGCACGTACTTCTCGACATAGATATGAAGCCGGATGAATATTGGCGAAATTAGGTGCACTCCGGTCGGTAGGCTACATCCCCCCCAAACTCTATCCACAATCTCAAATGGTCCCACGTGCTTGAGGTGCTAATTTCCCCCTCTTACCAAATCTCATCACACCTCGCATCGGGGAAACCTTCAGGAATACATACTCACTGCGTGAAACTCCATGTTTCCTCTTGGGAGTGCAACGTAGCTCTTACATCTCTTGAAGCGGTCCTCAGCCAGATCTCGAATAATAGGATCTTTGAGTGATTTGGACAATTCGGGACACATTAACTTCCTCTCACCACTTCTTCCAATAATGCGATCTACACTTCTACTCTCCTGATACCTCGTGAAGCCATCACAGGCTCTTACTTGTGATATGCTTTGTTATTGTCACGAACTCCACCAAAAGGTAAATGCAATCCCCATTGGCCTCCCGAAATCCATCACACACATCCTTAGCATGTCCTCGATGTACGAATAGTCCTCTCTAGGAATTTGTCTATTAAGTGGGTGTTTTGTGCTAAAGTCGATCAGTGCCAAGCTATCATGAAGTTTTAAAGCGAAACCCTAGAAGTGAGCTGGGGCCCTGCGGGACACAATAGGCTGAGATCCGTGAAGACTAACAATCCTCAGTATACACCCTAGCATGCAGCTACGGAGGAAAAGTCGTCTTCACGGGTAGAATTAATGCTTGGAGCTTAGTCATTCGATTCGTATCACCCAGAATCTGGAATCATACCTGCCCAGGAAGTTCGAGGTAACCCGGTCAAAGTCCATGGTAATATTCTCCCATTTCCACTGCGGAATGGGGAGTAGGCTCTGCAACGACCAGGGCCGGCTTACGTGCTGAGTTTGACTGTACGACAAGTCGGAAACGCGAATCTGAGCTTCCATTACGTCTTAGCACCATACCATTCCGCCCAATAGTTACCCCTAAGATCATGATACATCTTAGTGGGCGGATGGATGCGTAATTTGTATGATGAGCCTCTCCCGTAATCTCTTTTCTAAGTCCATCCAACATGGGGGACGCCACGATCAGTACCCGATCTCAGCGTGCCATCTTCCCAAATCCTGAAATCGCGCTGCGACCTGCTTGAACCTTATCCATAATTTTCATCAGGCGTGGGTCATTGAGTTGTCTTAGTGCATCCATCGAATGTTTGACTACGAAATGTGCTAAAAAAGTGCTCTAGACTCCCGACACCTCTGGCTGCAAACCACGATCATACAATTCATACGACTCCTTAGTCGATTATCAGCTTTCTTTGCACTAATGTGGGCGGCGCGTGTTTCTACTTTCAACATGCCACCACATTAGCCCTTGCAGGTGATATTGAATCGGCGCAATCATGATCCTTAAGCAACTCCGACCATCTTCTACATCTCAAATTTAGCTCCCTATATTTGAAAAATATATTTTAAACTCTTGTGATGCGTGAAGAGATCTGCACGTCTCACCATACGGATAATGTCAGTTTTCAATGCAAAAATCACCGGTAGCCGCTCCAGTCATGAGTGGGGTAGTGCCTTTCGTGCTTCTTCCCCCGGTGCCTAGAAGCATAGCTTAATCACCTTGCCGTCTTCGTCAATACACCCAATCAGGCTGCGGGCGTCCTGATACCTTTGTATAACCTCTGTGTACGGAAGGTAATGCCAGCGGCTGGGCGAGGTCAAACAATCGCCCGGCCACGAGAAAACTCGCCTCGCGAGCTACGTTGTCCGCTGAAACTTCACATTCTTAGGTTAAAGGTGTCGAGGGGGTGCGGCGATCTCGAAAAATCGCACGAAATGGCGATAATAGCGAAATTCAAACCGAGGAAACTTTGAACCTCGATCCGGTATTTGGTCTCACGCGTGATCATTCTTTGCCTCTCCCATCTTCTTGGGATCCACTTGAATACCTTCCTCGATCACACATGTCCCGAAGGCTATACTTCTCGACGAAAATTCACACTTGGAGAAATTTTGGCATATAATTCTTTGCTCCCTCCCAAAGTCGCGATACTATCCTTAAAAATACTCTACATGCTCCTCCTCACTCAGGGAGTGTACTAAGATATCATCAATGAACCACAAATTACAAGCGATCCGGGAAGGGTTTGCGAACACTCACGTTCATCAAATCCATAAAGCTGCTTGGGATTGCATTAGTGAGTCAAAGAACATCCTTGAACTCATAATGGCGTACCTCGTCACGGATCTTTGTCTTGAACATCCTCATGTCTTATTCTCGGTACGTGATATGCGGCCCAGTAAATCGATCTTAGAAAAACATGATGCACCACGAGTTGATCAAACAAGTCATCTATTGTGCGGGAGGCGGATATTTATTGCGTATTATTAAGCCTTGTTCGGTACATGCAGTGATGCATGTAGCGCGAGGAACCATCTTTCTTCTTTCTGAGAATAGCGAGAACGCGGGAGAAATCTTGGGCACAGTGAAACCTTTGTCTAACAAATATGCTTGCTCCTTGACTCCTTTAACTCTGCGAGGTGCCATCATGGGTGGCGAGAGATAGAAGTTGTGCCGTCTGACATCGATGCCAAATTCTATCTCCACTGTCGGGTGGCGACCACTGTAGCGACTCCTGCAGGAAAACATCGGGGAGATTCACGAGCGATAGGGACGTCATCGGCTTTACCTCTGTCTTGACGTGTCCCTTCACTGAGAGCGGATAACCTGGCACCGTAACATCCGCGCATTTGTAATGGCTGAAATTAAATTAAGAAGAAAGGGTGGTATCTTGCTCACCGCTAAGCCCGAGCTCACGAATCCCCACGGAATCAGAAATCACTTGTTTACTCGGCAATCCGGGAGAGGCGTAGATGCACAGCTTGACAAATCCGCGCACGAATAACCTCGAAAATCCATCACATCCAACAAAATAAGATCGCGAAGGTCTCTACACCTCACTAATCGGGCCGCGATGGAAAGTAAATATTTGCCTACAGGCATCACTTAGAGGGTAGTGACCCGATGTAGTCTGAAATCTGTTTGTTTGAACACCAAGCCTAAATCTGGCTTAGGAGACCTGTGAAAAGTGTGTGGCTGGATCTAATAACACCCCAGCCTTAGTATGACGGACCAGGAGCCGAGTACGTCACGGCTGACGACGCCACAGCGTCCCGAGGAAATGACGTAAAAACTACGGCACGACCCGTCGGTGGTAGGAGCTGAAGCGACCACTGGCCCCTACCACTAAATACGCCTCGGAGTGATGAGTGCCAAAACACTTTCGAGTATACTCGCGTCGATCTTGCATTTTCATGTTGATTTGGCATTATTTATATAATTTTAGTGTTAGATTCCTTATTTAGTTTTTGTTTTGGAATGTCTGAGGCATGGTGGTGAAAGAACAACCGGAAACCATTTTGGAGAAATGAGGGCATGCGGGGAAGTCAGCGCCCGCGTCGCGAAAATCTCCCGCATTAGCTGACGTCACCCAGTCACGGCGTGGGATTACGACAAATCACGAGTCCAACCCGATCACCGTCGCGCTGGCGTCCTGCGTCGCGGCGTCACCCACGCTCCTTGACGTCCTGCGTCGCTGACGTCCGGCTCAATACGCATCTCATCATTCGTCTGAGGGCTCGGGATTTAGGGTATTGAAACGTGCGGCGAGAGGCGAAGGAATTTGAACACCGCGACCACGGACTTCAAGGATCTCCTTGGATTTTTGTATTGGTTTTTCCTTATTGTTTTGATTATTTTTGGATCACATGAGGATGTTCTTCATATTACATATTTTATTTCTTTTCTTCATGATGTTCTAAACTTCTTTCTAGGGTTACATCAAACCCTGTCACGAACAATGGATTAAAGTTTGACCTTTCATGTTATTTAGTTTTTATTAATTTGTCATATCTACTCTATACGTATTTTGATTATATGATAACGTCACGGCGATGTTAGCATAGTCTGTGGAAGTCAAGTTCGAGATGAGGGTATTCGGGGATGCAGGTAAGTAGCCTTTAAGCGGAATCGGTTAATAGAGATATTCCAGAACTGAAGGTGGTATTTGGGGTTAGAGCATTTAAGCATTTCGAATGCAAGTCGAGATAGAATATGCACGACCTATTCACGAGATAAGCGAGGATATACCTCGAAGAGAGATATCTGTGGCGAATCACCTCGCCGAATTGACATGTATAAATAGATTGAATAACAGATCTTTAGAAAAAGTAATCCATTGAACGTGATAGGGAGGGTTTAACCACTGGCGTAACACAATTAATTCACTAGAATCGATAGCGATTCTACCGGTTTCGCTTATTTAATTTTTACCACAAAAACCCTTTTATTCGGATGTTAATGCGAAGCGGAACCTCGTATTGATTACCTTTCCACGTGGATCGATATCCGGAATCGTTAAGTTACCTTTATATTACTTGGGGCTACGCATGCACTTGGCATTTAGGCGATTCAAATTATACAGCGTTTTGACTGCTGAGTTTTGGCGCGGATTCTTGGAAAGGTTTAAATTGATATAGAGAAATGAGCACATAGATAGTATTCTGAAATTTCTTTACTTTTTTTATTTTTGACAAGGCTGCAATTGGTTTTGCTAGCTCAGGTGTTATCGCAGGGCTGTGCTCTCACGAAAAGATGCGACAAGAAACTCGAATTAATCAACATCAGTGATCCCTCGAACCGTAGCACTTCGCACAGATCGCGCCGAATGTAGAACAGAACATAGTAGAACTCCAATAGTCATGGAAAACACCGAAGAACAAGATTTCAAGGAGAAATGACTACGAGAAGTTAACTAGAAATCGCGCCTGTGCCATTCATACAAATGCACGATCCGTATACGCTATTACGAGTTCGTTTACCTCCAACAGTTTGTTCAAATAAAGAATCGACTACCAATTCCAAGCAAAACAATTTTGAATTGAAGTCACCACAAAGACAACAGCTGTGAACATATTGTTCCATTGGATCACCCTACGAGAACCCGAACAGTATTTGACTAACTTCCCTCAAGTCATGATACCATCAAATACAACTGGTCACGTAAAATTCTAAGATTGCTAAGTATTCCCACTCTCACTAGGATAGAGCCAAGTATCAAGCAATCAAATAGCCACGCATCCATTACTACATGGAACGAGTTGGTACAAAAGTCACCAAATTCTTTCCACCGCCAAAAATCGCATTAACCGCAGAAATCACGCTGGACAACTCGCCGCAGAACCCGCCTGCTGCAAGTGCAGTCTACGTTCAATGACCGGAATGAAGTTCACACGGAGAGTTCTCAAAAAGTAATGCATAATGTATCGAAATTTCGAGAGACCTTCGTTACGCCGCTGACGTTGGAGCCCCACGCCGCCGACGCCATTTTAACATTCGCCACGCCGCCGACGCGGATGCCCTCACGCCGCGACGGACTTTTCACGCCGCTGACGCCACTTATACACGCCGCGACGCCAAATTGTAAGGTTTCTCTCATTACCGCGACAGGATTCTCACGTCGCGACGTGGACTTCCTCACGCCGCGACGCCATTTTTACATCGCCGCGACGCCACTGTCACCTCCTCCACATCGCGACGTGAATCCCACGCCGCTGACGCCATTTGACATAGCACGCCGCGACGCTGCTCCGCACGCCGCGACGCTTCGCCAATCGTCTTCGGTCACGCCGCTGACCGTGACGCCGCGACGTGAGACTGGTTTTAAACCAAGAATCAGTCATTTTTGGCCTTTCACCGCACCATCTCCTCCTGAACTCACCCTTCGCCGCACGCCGAGCTCACCTAATCGATAAGAGATCTTCTTGCTCGCCCACCGGGGAAGTCACCCACATTGGCTCTAAGGCTTTGGACCATAGTGGCTTCCACCACCGTGTGTCCGATTCTAGCTTCAAGGTCGCTAGTGGTTTCTTTATGTGTTTTTGTGTAGCCTAGAGTCTTTTAGGGGGTCATTTCTGTGTTAACTAGATTCATTGCTTCTTGAGTCCCTTTTAGGTCTCTTGATCAGTCTTTAGGTAGTGTTTAGTTAATTCCTTTGTCGTGCATATACAGTGTTTGTTATTCGTTTAACTTAGATGTCTCGTAACCCAAGAAAAGTCAGTCGCTGCTTTAGGCCAAGCAACGAGGCCCCTTCATTCGATGCCTCGTTTGTAAACGCGATGCCTTGACGGCGCAGTACACCGGTAAAACCGATCCTTCATTAAGGAGAAGGGGTTCCACCACCCCGACGATTTTTTTAGCAAAACTAGACAGCCAAGGGTCAAGGTGTTGCGCCAACCCTCGCCTACCGCTATGAGCGAGTCTGAATGGCCAACCCGCTCCCACGCTCCCCAAAAGGTCAGCGAGGTGTGTATTGGTCGACTTCGCCGGAGTCGATCAATAGCTACTACGGCCTCGAGCATATCCCACCGGCCCTCGACGCCTTCTCCGCTGAGCACCCTGACTACCACGAGGTCATCCGAGGCCGACAAAAGGTCGCAGTGAGATGATCAATACGGTCACGCAAAGAAATCCCCCAAGGCCAAGCATTTGGCCTACATTCCTGCTGTGTGGCATCACTTTATCACTTCGCCATGGCACCGACGACGCACGTGTGGAGGTGGATCAGCCAGCCGCTCCGTCAACTACGCTATCTTACGTGATAGTACCATTTGACGCCGGGCAGGTTATCGGTGATGCCACTCCTCCATAACCTGATGCGAATGAACCTCGGGGCACCTTTTTCCGATCTTCTCGGCTTCAGGCAAGCAAGCCTGGGTGCCCTCGACGCCACAACGAGGCCCGCTTCATCCCATTACACCACAGCCGCAGCCAAGCTGACACACCCAGTCCCGTGAACCTGATGTGGGCCCGCGACTCGGACATGAGCCCTCGCACGACGAGCCTGACATTCAAGCTGTTAAGACCCCGGGGGTGACGGCCCAGGAGGACATCGTCGCCCTGCCTCGACCCCCCACCACCTCCACCCCAAAGAACTTCAGCGACTCATCCTCCTGGGCCCTTCCTCGATATCGAGGACCCGGTGCTCACCACTCGGAAGGCGGACGCATTCGGGACGACCCAGAGCACCGAGTCCTGTTACCAGCAGACATGGAGGCACGCCGCTACCGATTACGCACAGCTCGGCCAATCGGGCCATCATTCTACAAAGAAACACAGGCCATGGCAGTTCAATGGCAGCCTCCAAATTCTTTCCACCACCACCGCCACTCCGCCACCCGCAGTTGATCTACGTGGGAGTCCCTTTACCTCTATATTTTATTTCACTTGGGGACACCGGATCTTTGCTTCGGGCATTTCACTCTGATACTATGTTTGCTTATCAACGCTTATTTATGCTTGTTTTAGTTTTAGTAGTTTATGATTATATTGTTCGTATTGTCATGGTTTGTTTTTAGTATTGCATGCATTTTGTAGGTGTGCTAGTATTGGTTTGAGTTATTGTGCACGATATTTTCGCTTATGTTGTGAGTCGGCTTGTTAGTTTGCTTGTTTGTTTTGTGGATATTCACGCATAATGTAGTAATTGCATTCCATTGTGCATATGTTGAAAATTGAGGATCAGATTTTAGATTGAGTTCACTATAGATTTGTTCAGATGCATACATTTACTATGCTCTAATTAGATTGAATAGGTGAAAAGTGGCTATAGTGAACCAATCCTTGGGGCCAAGAACCATCTCAAAACTCTATCACACTCACACACTAGTGACGATCGAGACGATAAGTACCGAACTAACTACTAAAGTCGACAACCTAGGAGATTCAACTATTCCAGGATGGACACCTCAACAAAAGAGGATTGCCATCGAGCCCCAACCAAAAGAAAAATACAAAACATGAGAAAAGAGAAAAAGAAAAAGAAATAAAAATGTATATGCATAAGAATAAGCTGATCATCCAATCTAACCCAGTACGCTCCGAGGCCTATCAAAGCCTAATGCCCCGAGCCAACCGGCCGGAGTCATCGAATTTCACCGCCCGCTACATGGGACGTAAGATGGATCATTCACGCAACCTAGGGCTATCGAAGCTCGCTGAGTGTCTGGTGAAGCTCAAGGAACTTAATGCCCGGTGCCCTAACCAACTCGGTGGGGAGTCACCAATGGATCCCCACACAGAACACTCGCCAAAACTTCGCACCAGCCCTCATTTCGCTTTGGTACATAGGAAATTCTGGGAGCATGTAGACATGAATAATCGGGTGCGTTCCATCCTGTTCAGTCTCATTCTTCCTAATAGGGTTGAAATGGCCTGGGGTACCTAACTCAGCATATTCCGGAGGTCACCTACCATAGGCAATAGGCTTTGGGAACCACCATTGAACACTACGGGAGTGGATGCACTAGTCGCTTCACATACCCCAATCAAGTCACCAAAAGTCAAGTATCTCAGATGCCTTCAATAACATCGAAAGAAAACAAGCAGGCGTGAATCGGGTCAAAATCGATCCTATTTTTCAGCAATGGCATTACCGTTTTAGTGTGAGTCGCATAGTGCTCCGGTGTGTGTCCCAAGAGGCCTGCTCGCTGAGGGCAAGCAAGAAATTAAGCTCAGTGATGAGTGCTTAAAACACTCGTATACTGCCACGGGCCTTGTGACATGTTGATTTGGCATTATTTTACACCTAGTGTTAGATTCCTTATTTAGTTTTTGCTTTGGAATACGTGCATGATGAGGCGAAAAGAACAACTGGAAACCATTGGAGAAATGAGGAGCATGCAAGGGTCATCAGCCACGCTATGAATGGGCCTCCACGCTTACCGCCACCAAGTCACGACGTGGGGTCAACAAATGCGTAAGTCACAACACCACGTCGCGACGCCACCACGTCGCGACGCCTGCAACCGCATCTCATCATTAAACGCGAGGGGGCCTTGATTTGCAGGTATTAAAGAACGTATGCCAGAGATGTAGAATTTCTGTAACCTCGCAACAATGTACTTCAAGCGATCTCCTCGATTTTTGTATTGGTTTTTCCTATTGTTTTGATTATTTTGATCACATGAGGATGTTCTTCATATTACATATTTTATTTCTTTTCATGATGTTCTAACTTTTCTAGTATTACATCAAACCCCGTCACGAACAACAATGGATTAAAAAGTTCGACCTTTCATGTTATTGCTTTATTAATTTGTCATATCACTTATACCAGATTTAATTATATGATAACGCTCCGCCAATGTTAGCATAGCCTCAATCGAGAGATCCGAGAGATTCGAGAGATGAGGTATCTGTAGATCTCAGAAGACTTTGGTACCGATCTCTAAGCACAGAGATATTCGAACCCGAAGGTATTTCAAGCTGTGAAAGCATTTAAGCATTTCTGAATACCGAACGAGATAGAGATATACTGACCTATTCACTTAGATAAAGTGATATATACCTCGAGAGAGGATATTCGTAGCAAGATCACCTCGCCAATTGGACATATTATAAATAGATTGAATAACAATGATCTTAGAAAAGTAATCCATTGAACGTGATGGGGAGATTTAACCCTAGCGCCAACACCAATTAATTCACTTAATCGATAACTTAGTTGCGCTTCCTTATTTAATTTTTTACCCTAAAAACCCTTTATTTTATATCGTCTCAAAGCGTAACCTCTCAGATTCAATTTACCTTCCCGTGGATCGATATCCGCACGTTAAGCACAATTATACTCGGCTACGCGTGTACTCACAAGATTTAGGCATTCAACCATACAACGCGCTACCGTCACCAGCTCCACCTCCATATCCACGCCCTCGCTACTATACCGGCGCACCCGCCCCCGAGAAGCGACTAGGCGCCGCCCAATGAACCGGGCAGCAACACCAGCCGCAGAACCCTCGGTGAAAAGGTCGCCGTCGGGAAATCTAAAGATACGATTCGCCATACGCTCCAACTCTCCACACCTAAAACAAGCTCCACTCGCCACAAGGCCCCGATGCATCCGCCCACACCGTGGGCAATACACGTGCCGTGAATCCACGCCGCCAGACTCGAGCCCGAACTCCCGCCTCTCGAACTATACCCCCACGGCCTAAACCCCGTCCAACTGGCCTATATAACCCTTTCCGTCTACCTTCTTGTGACCCCTTGGTCTTAAACCGTCATTCTAATTGCACTCAATCGGGCACCCTGCACCACCATAATATCACACACAGCAAAGGTGTACTAGCTCGCTCTCCAGGCGTGTCTTCTTCTTAGCACCATCCACCAAGATACCATGAAGGCGAAGGTCGCTTCCATCCGCTCCGCTAAATCGACTTCCAAGAAGCCACTTCCGACCACTAAGGATATGAAATGTGGTCCGAGCCCTGATGTACTTTCATTGCCTTCAGCCTCCGTCGTAACTAACTCCGAGCAAATTTACTAAGATATACGAACTCATGCGTGATTTACTACGCATATCATCTCTTAAATACTAAACTCGTTTTCAGACTACCATGGCAAAGAAATGTAGTTATCTTCAAATCTCTCCCGAATCGAGCCCATGTCATACCCTCAAGAAACTGGCTTGATGTAACTTCATTCACCGCACGCTAAGCCTCCCGGGCGAGAAACCGCGATCTCACACCAGCCATCGATGCTCTCAGATCAAATGCCTTCTCCACTTCGTCCGTAAACCATCGGGTCACCGATACTCCCATCAAATATGACCCCATTAAGCCCGTGTACCGGAATAAAGGAATGTGATCCGGGTCAAATCCTTCGGGTCCACCCCACGAGAACTATTAGCAGCCACGCCGATGCCTATAAGTTGCCTGAGTATTGCCTCGCACCCTACCATACCCGCAAAAATGCTCCATAGTTGGCCGCCGATACTGCATCCGTCAGGCCTCAAACCGTCAGCATATTAACTCCGTGGCTCCTGGCCATGCTCACGCCGGGCACTGCCTACCGCCGTGACGGGGCCTACCCTGCCCCTTCGCCTCTCTCTCCTGTAACCGGTAGATCAGTCAAGAGATATTTCATCTGGGGCCCCGGGCCTCATCATAGAATCGCGCGTGTTTCTGCAAATGGCTGCCGCCGGCAGACGGCACCGCCGACACCTCGATTTCCGTCTCATACTAAAAGTAAACACAAGACTATCACACCACAGACGCCCCAACTAATGGCAGAACTAGATGTTTGTGGTGATGAGACAAGGACGAACTCATCCTAATTCCAAAGATCGAACTTAGACTCTAGGCCATAGGAAATGAACCTATACTGACACCAACTTTGTCACGGCACTAACTCAATGGACGACTCAGAACGGGAAGGCATAAGGCCACCGAAACCATAAAGAAGTCTTATCAAATATTCATGCCGCATTTCATCATACGATCACCCATTTATATATCCACACATATATATAATACGCTTTAGATGTCAAACATCATCAGTGAGAAATAAAGTCTCGATCCACATACACCACATCATACACAAAATGAAATGTAATTATCCAATTACAAAACATACTAATATTCCAAAGTACTCAAGAAATGACACCTAGATTAAATAGACAAAGATTAATACTATCATAATAGTACACATGTAACCGCCGTGAAGGAAAGAATTCGCGGTTCTCAAGGATCCTAAGAAGGAGGATCGACGCACCTGAAATAAATCGAGACTGTCACCCGAGCTGAGTTAAGATCACATACAATTCATACCATATCCATTAACCAAAATGCTATACATACTTTATAATTCATAATATAAACATGGTAATGAAAATTATATTACTTAAGAAAATTCACATAATCATGTATACGCACACAGATAGTTCATGTCATAACACAAATATTACTCAATCGAGACATTAGTAGACCCTATATTCCAATACTATAAGCCCTACCATTCTCTTCCCTCCCAATCCAATGAGACTGCGCCCCGAGAGAACGCTCACCAGGTCCCAACTCCAAATGACACTTAATCCAATAACCTATAGCCGGCGCCCGAGAATGCTCAACCAGTGGTCCTACCTCCAGCCACTAACATATTATAATCAATCCATAGCTCACTCGAGTAACGCCAACTGTGGACCTTACCTCCCAGATCCCCCGAGAAACGCTCAACCAGGGAACCTATGTCCATAAACCATAAACCTATAACATAAACCGACAATGTCGGCAAGACGCGTCTCGATGTGTAAACCCATCAGTAGTGTCCTACTATGTTCCTATTACAACTACTGCAAATACACACTCACATCCATCAAGATAATACTCATATGCGTATATACTTCATAAATAAATAAAGGTAATTAATTACCATAGTAGATAACACATTTCAATAGGTAATAATCATGTCGTGATGACGAGTGTAGCTTAATGCCATAAATGCTATGCATTTCATGCATGTGTTATAAACTATATGATATCAACCTCCACCAAGAATTTGCCCTCGTAGCCGCTTCTACGCCAGTCGCCTTCAAGGTAGTCGGTCTGGACAATCTAGAATAGAAAGACATAATCAATATCAAGATCGAGGTTTAAGCTTAACTCTAGACTCGACTACAGACAATCTGGCTGTGTCAATCGATATAAAGCACATCTAAATTCCCACCGAAATCTTGCCAGAACCCTCCCTAAAATCGACTTAACTCCCTGTAAAACAAGTCCAGAACCTGCTAAATAACATTTCCAATATACACAGTAAATCAAACACCGAGCCCGGCCACACAACTGCAATTTTATTGCCCGACTCGTCCCAACCCATCAAATCAACAATTGTATTCGCAATATACACAATCAATCTTACTAACTACTTTGGATCATACAATATAAGTAACTAATTCAACGTAGTCCGAATACAAAGTGGGATATATTCAACATACATTATTGAACAATTAAAATCGGACATCTGGACAAATACACGATTAGAGTTCCCACACGTTGGGTATAGATTATTTCATCAAGCTCGACGCTAAACCGATCAATAATCGGTTTGAACCACGGAACTGGATGAACGCTCTGTCCCGGGCTTTGATTCCAAGGACACCCACACAAGCCCAAAGCCTGAGGACCCAAAAAGGTGATTGTGAGATCAACGAGTACGGAATCTACCACACCTCAACTCTACGAGAGCTCCACCCTTCACCGGCAAACGACTGGAATGCCGCATCAAGGGTGGATCCTTAAGTTTTGAAGTAGGAGTTCAGATTCGTGCCTGGCTTGGGCTGAGGTGGCCGGAAAAAGCGAGAAACGGGAGTGGCAGTTAGAGAGAGAAAAGGGCGAGGTGGGTTCCACATCTGAGGCTGCCCGATGAGTCCCGCAGTCAAGGTGGTCGGAGCTCCGGAGCAGTCTGCCAGGTTTCACTGGGTGGCCTGAAAAACAAATTGACTCGGGAGGTGGCGTCGAAGATAAGAGAGAAGGGGCTGCGTGAAGGAGGAATAGGGCCAAATTGTCCTTGGTAACTTCCAAAATTACCCTTAAATCCTTCCAATATTTTAATTACTACCATTAAGTCCCTAATTACAATTTAATTTGTTGTTTAATTAAACTTAATTAGGGTATACTAGTATATGTTTAAGTATTTACTTTATTTTTAACACTTAAATTAAGCCACAGAATTACAAAATAATTATCTATGTTAATTTATATGGTAAAAAATAATTATTGAGACCTAAAAATAAATACTAGGTCAACATAAATATATATAATTAGGAAAAAATTATATTAATAATCCAGATTAAAACGCGCTTTAAATTTCGGTATTACACTAACACCACTACAAGACAGACAATAATTTTGATCTAAGATGTTTGCTTAAGACTAGGATTTTTGGTTAGGCCTCCATTTATAAAATAGACTTTTGTTTGCTTGCTTGCTTCTTGAAATATATGGTTTACAATCTTCAAAACCATTGCTTGTTCTAAGCCACATATGGTTTAAATCAAAACCATTTTGTTTGCTTAAAACTCATTGCTTGCTTTAAACATGGTTTACAATTAAACCATTAAATACCGTAAAACAAATATATTAATAATACACTAGTATTTGAAAATAGGTTTAGAACACTCACCTTTTGTTTCCCAAACTTGTTACACTCCACTACTTTCCGCCTCGTTGCTTCTAAATGACACACTCAACTAATAATTTATTGAATGTATTAATTGCTCGCGATAGCGTAAAACTTAACGTGTTTCACACATGCCACTTTAGGGTCATGTAACATTCATATAAAGCCAAATTACTAATACCTGGAAGACTAAAAAAGCCCCTAACAAAAAAAAAAACCACTCATTTTAGTAAACCTTTTTCCAACAATACTGGACTTTGCCATCTAAAAATTATCTAAACGGTCTTCTCAAAATTATGAAACTCTCCAGATCAGTCCTTTATATATCCACGACATCTTTAAATTTTCAATTTAAATTCTTCTTCTAAGGCCTCAACCACATAACACAAGTTACAGCAAAGTACTTTATGCCAAATTGGTTAGCTCTACCAAATCACCTTAATACGTTATCCTGATTTCTGGGGTCTTAACTCCATAAATTGGAAATTGTTTCTTCAATTACTAGCCATGGTTCTAAGGTGTCTTCCAATTGAAATCACCCAATTTGATCAATTAAACCTCAAGCTATTGTATTTTTATATCTGTGGATTTACTCAAATTGCATAACAGAATCTGCACATAGCATTCACTTGACAAATTTCTAGTACTTTGGGGTTACAATTTGCTATACTCTTCATTCAAATTATTCCTCTAGAAGTCTATTTTTACCCAGAATTTTGAATCACTCAATTTGGATGAGTGAAACTCACTCTATGGCCAAATGATTAAATAATACCATAAAACAGAGTATATAATCAGTGAGCTACACGAGCTCACCTTTCAGTCCGTATTTGGGGGAGCCTTGTTACACTTTCTCTTGGTCCCTTCATACATTTGTAGCCCTATATCTTATGGTTCTTTAAGAATTGAAATCAATTTATTTGGATGATTATAACTTAATCTATAGCCAAAACAAAAATAGGGGTTTTACAAAAATTTTGACAGCAATTCCTTTAGAAACCCAACATTCTCATTTGTTTTACAACCATTCCTCAAAACCGTAATACCTCAATAGTCAACATGAAAGTCATTCAAAACCACTCCATAACACTTTTATTGGTGGTTTGGAACTCCATACAACAAAACCCTAGGTGTGCAGTCCTAAAAATTCAACCTAAGGTCCACCAATTCCTTCCAAACTATAGAATTATGATGGCTTCCATGTTTATTTTACCAATTTGATTTTACCCACAAACTTCATCAAATCTAAGGGTTTGTGTGATCTTTCCACAAACCTGAGGACCTAATCTCCAAACCAAACCTTAGGGAACCAAAAAAATACCCATGATTTCAAGATTACATACCTTGGTTTGATTTTCTCCCCTTCTCCTTCTTCTTCCTCTTCTTCCTTTTCTTTTCTCCCTTCTCCTCTCCTAATGCTGCCCTAGCCAATGAGAACAAAAAAAGAGTTTTGGCTTTTGTCTTCCCATTTTTATAGTCTAAACTTGCCTCCTTAATTACACATAGATCCTTGATCTCAAAAATTTCACATCAACTCGAATTTTTATTATGGCCCATCTCTTACCTATTTTATGGGATTTTCATCCCTTATGGAAATTACAATTTTACCCTTGTTCTACAACATTCCGGGTTCATAAACACTATTTCAACAATTTCTTCCAAAATACCACAGTGACACTTAGTGCTCATGTGTGCCCATACTGCCATCCGCACATACACCCTTCTCAGGATCGCATGCCACCTACACCCCTGATCTCTCTCCTCCATCTTCATCTTTCAAAGAACTATGACACCCGCTCCATCCACCTCTCTCTCTCTCCTCCCTTCACTTTTAGTTGTCTGTAACAATGGGGGAAATAAAGGTCATGAAGAAGATCCTCATTGTCGATGCCCATATTGAGATTCGATCTTTCTCACTTTTATACTTATCATCTACATGGATGGAATAAATTATCATGAAAGCGCGCCAAAGATTCTCGGGAGGTAACTTTAATACGAACCTTCCAAAATTGAATAGAAAAGCCAACAAAAATCATATATATTATTCATTTTTATTTCCAATTTCCTATGCTTTCAAGGTATATGCCAGGCATTAATCAATGGGTACTTAGGTAAGTAAAATTTAATGAATATGGTATGATCTATTTATATTACATTCTATATGCCCTCGATTCAGTTGTATAGATAAATTAAAGATATGAAATCTACTCATATTTATTATTATTATTGTTAGTGTTATTTTGCTACTTAATAGAGCTCCTACCATTTTTTTTTTTTTTTTTTTTTGCACCCAGAGGTCCTCATCACTCGCATTAAGCAAATTATCACCATATCACCAAAAGATCGAAACTTTGCCTTGAGGAGCCTTTTCAGTAGTTGGAATGAATTTTCGTTTGAAAGAACTAAAGTCATCACGAAGATTCATTGTATTTATTATCTCAACAGGTCAGATTTATGGACCGTGGAATCGAAAACCACAACCGCTAAGGTGGTATATAATGATATTCTTGTCAATTTGATGGTGGTTGTTTTCAAGATGTCAAAGTAGATCAAGATGTGATAAAGATAGACTTCAATTATCTAAAACTGTGGTATTTTGTGGATCCAAATGTAGAATTGATTAATATTAATGAGGGAATCAATATGATAAAGCGAAGACTTGGATCAAAAGGGTTTTTATCAAGTCGATGATGCAGACAATCCTGATCAAGTAAAATCATTGGTTAAATGTTGTAAAATGGTCGGTCCGGGGAAGAGGAATCATCTTAACTACTAGAGACAAACATTTTCTAGATGTGTGTATGGAGTAATTAATCATATGAGGTTAAGGTGTTATCTAATGAAGAAGCTTTTCAACTTTAGTCGACATGCTTTGTGACGTAACACACCTAAAGAAGACTTTGCAGATATATCAAAATGCATGGTAAATTATGTGCAAGGCCTTCCTCTCGTTACAGTTTCGGGGCTTTTCCTTTATGGCATGGCAATAGATGTAAAGGAACCGCTTGGGTAAATTGACCAAAGAGGACCAGAAATTGAAACAGGTTAAGATATGTTATGATGGACTTGATGATAATGAAAAAGAAATTTCCGCTTGATATTGCATGCTTTTTTAAAGGAGCGTAAAAGATTGTGGTTAAGAATATTGGAAGAGTTGCAATTTAAGGCGGAAATCGAGTGAGGGCTATGATCGACATCTCATATCCATTTCAAACAATATGATAAGTATGCATGATTTGATACAACAATTAGGTTGGATGATTGTTCGCAAAAATCTCCTAACTAATTCTAGCAATGGAGCGTGATTGTGGGATCCATATGATATTCGCTATGCATTGGGAAAAGGTAAGAATCAAATTTATGAATTTAATCACTTGCTATAGTGGAAGATTGCTTGTATGTGTCAGCCTTCAATAATAATATTTTTCTTTTGTCTCGTGGTCACATGTATATGTAATTTTAGTCAGGACTTACATTTATTTTTCTTTTCTTATTTCTTATTCTTATTTTTCAGGGAAGCAAAAATGTTGAAGTCATATCTTGTGATTTATCCAGATCCAAAGAAATACAATGCTATACAAAAGTCTTGACAAAGATGAAGAAACTTAGATTGCTTAAACTCCATCTGAGTGACTTCATTTGTGGGCGGCGGTGTTTCGCACCTAACTTTGAGTTTCCTTCTCATGAATTAAGATATCTTCATCGGGAAGGGCACTTTGAAAACCTCTCGCCATCAATTCTGAGATAATTCATACTTCATTTGAGCACAGCAACATAAGGCAACTTTGGAAAAGAGTATCATTATGAGTTAGTTTTTTTTTTTCATTTCATTATTTTGAAAATTGATGAAAATTATTTATTAAAAAACTTCCTTTGTTACAGTTTTTGAAAAGTTAAAGGTCGCTGATTTAAGCTACTCAAAACAAAGCCACCAAAATGTCAACCCTCTTACATACCAAGTGTAGAGAGACTGAATTTTGAAGGTTGTACAAGTTTGCGCAAACTTCATTCATCTATTGGTGCTCTCAAATGGCTAACTTACTTGAATTTAGGAGGATGTGCGAATCTTCAAAGTTTGCCAAGTGGAATGAAGTTTGAATCTCTTAAAGTTCTTTATCTCAATGATTGTCAAAACCTTAGGAATCTTCCTGAGGTCCATGAGAATTTGGAGCATTTGAAGGAGCTTTATTTACAAAAGAGTGGGATTGAAGAACTACCAAGCAAAGATTGGTCATTGATATCTCTTGAAATTCTTGATCTCTCAAAGTGTTCAAACTTCAAGAAATTTCCTGAGATCCATGGAAATATGAATAGTTTGAGGAGCTTTGGTTAAGTGGGACTGGTATTGAAGAACTACCTCGCAGCATTGGGCACTTGACATCTCTTGAAATTCTTGGTCTGTCAGAGTGTTTGAACTTTGAGAAATTTCCTGAAATAGACGGGAATATGAAATTTTTGAGGGAGATCCATTTAAATGGGACTAGAATTAAAGAACTACCCACAAAGATCAAGTCTCGAAATCTCGAGATTCTGATCTCTCGTATGTTCAAATTTCGAGAAATTTCCGTGATATCTTTGTAAATTCGGGAACATTTAAGAAAGCTATATATTTATCAAGGGCATTAAAGAACTCCTAAAAATATCAGGGTATTTGGAACTTCTTGACACTTCACCTCTCATTCGCAAAAAGTCGAGCAATTCCGAAAATCCATGGGAATTTGAAACATTTAAAGGAGCTTTAGATACAAGACTTTATCAAGGAACTTCCAACAAGATTCGTCCTCGAGGCTCTTCAAACTCTTTCCCTCCGTGGTTGCTCCAATTTTGAGAAGTTTCCTGATATCCGAAGTAATACGGGCGCCTATCGGATCTCGAAGTCAAGAGACTGCCATGCATCCGCTCTTGTCAATAGGCTATCTCACCGCACTGCTTAAACTCGAAAATTGCAAAATTCTCGAGGGAGTCTTCCAAGCAGCATTTGTATGTCAAACTCCCTCAACACTCCTCTCACTCATTCATTGCTCAAATCTAGAGGCTTTTCCCGTGAGATCATGGAGGATATGGAAATTTAAGAGGCCTGAGTTGGCTGTGAAACAAAGAATAACTCGAGAGTCGCCATCTTCACTAAACATCTAAGAGGCTCCAATGGTTAAAATTGATCAATGCTGCAACCTGAAACTCTTCCCCGATGGCATCTGTGAATTTGACATGTCTTACTACTCTGTCGTCCGTAATACCAAAGCTCCACAACTCGGGCCCAACAAAGCCTTAGAAGCCTGCAATGTTGCTTAAGAACACCGGATCTAAGTGCTGCAATTTCCATCGAAGGAGAAATTCCAGTGACTTATAATACTTATCCATCGAATTTTTAGATGTCTCATGGTAAATCATATTTGTTCCACACCTTCTAGAATCATTCAACTTTTGAAGCTGACAACTCTTCGCATGAATCACTGCCTAATGCTTGAAGAAATTCCTGAGCTTCCATCGAAGCCCAAGAAGGATAGAGGCAATACCTGCTTGTCCACGCTCCTCGAAAGTTTATCAAGTCCAACACATGTACTCTGGTCTTCTCTTCTCAACTGCTTCAAATCATTAATTCAGGTATGAATTCTATCTGCTATGTTTGTGTAGAATTTATAACTCGAGATAAAGTTGTTCCCCATGGACTTGTATGATTTACGAGGTAGTAATGCTTTAATTATACATGCATCGCTGTCGCTATTCGGCAAATACATTATATACATACTCATGGAGCTTCCTTCGCACTTTACATTTACCGATTGTTTTTTGCTTTTATGTTAATATAGGCACTAATTTAGATGACATTTTTTGGGGTAGAATGATGACAAGAATTCATTTAAGCAAATGTGATATTGATCTCTACTTGCCAACAAGTAGTGGAAATTTAGATGAGGAAGAAGATTTATGTAGGAAATTCAAATGGGAAAGATGACCCATGGGAAAATCAAGTTTATTCCGTGAAGTACTGAATACTGCAGGGTAAGTCATCGAATATAGGATCTCAAGTAAGAATGGAGTCACAATGAATAGAAACGAAGATAGCAACTTCGATTTGCTTTATTCTTCCATCTTCTTCACATGATGATGATGATGATGAATCAGTGAATGACTGGCCATTACCAAGAATGTAAATTGACGATATCCCATGGCAAATTAATCCGAAATGGTGAATAGTATATTCCTCGATCCCTTCCTGGTGGATGCCCATCGATTAATTCCACTTGGCCCTCACATCGATCCAAAGACGAGGGTCATCTACTTCCCCGGGACGTTATCTGAGATCATTTTCAATCGTGAAGAACTTCAAGGCTCACCTTGATAATTCCATTCTGCCTTTGTCAATGCGGGAAAACATAGCCTTTAAAGTGGAAAGTCAGGATAAGATCTTATATATGCCTACTGAAAATCTTCGTAATCAGAACTAACTGCCAGCCTCGCTTAGTAGAGAAAAGACTAGTCCAAGCCGTGATGATACGCATTTTATGGCCCACAACATAAAAGATCAAGACATCTCTAATTTTTCTCCCTACATCAAGGTATGTCCATAGTTATTTGAGGCTCAAGGCACACCGATGAGCAAAAGGCGCAACACACACTTGAGGCGCAAGATAGGTGCGTGCTTTTTTAAGTGAAGTGCATCATATATCAAATTTATATTTTATGATTTTTATGATGGTTTCCTATTTTTACATGACTTTTTCGTAATTTTTTGACTATTTTAGTTGATTTTTTGCTTTTTCTCCTCATCTATAGGGATTATATAGTAGTTAGAAGGGTTATGGCTTCTTTTTTTTGAGTTGAAACATGACGTAAATGGGGTTGAGGGATTGGAAATCTTGAAATCTCAAAATAGGCACTGGGGCCAAAACGATGTGGTTTTGGTGCATTAGAGGCTTTTTTAAAAACTCAAGGTACAACTCAAAATGACGTTGTTTTGGATAAGTTAAGTTAAAATAACTTATCCAAAATGATGTCATTTTGATATGTTTAAAAAGAAAAAAAAAAGAATATATATATATATATATATATATATATATATATATATATATATATATATATATATATATATATATATATATATATATATATATATATATATATATATATATATATATAAAAGGCTAAACGACGTTGAGCTTAGTTTCTATTATGTAAAAGATCTCTAGTATTTCCGCTGCTGTACTCTGATGGCGAAGAAGAAGAAGAAAAAAGGAAAAAAAAAAACCTGAAAATGCTCTAGGTAAGGCCCTGCTGTCGGGAGTGGTGGCGCTTGGGCTTTAAGTGCGTGCCTAGGCACGCCTTTAATAACTATGGGTAGGTCTTCACTTTTTTTCATTTACTTATTTCGAACAATTCTAAAATTATTGGCATAGTTGGTGAATGTTTTTAAAATTCTTCAACAAAATATTTGCAAAACAATTAAAAGGTTTTATTAAGAGTTTTTGCTATTTTTCAATTCTTTTGAAAATATTGTTTAAACTTTTGTTAATTTTTCAATGAAATCTGGAACCCTTTTTATCTAGTTTTGTTGTTTAATTCGTTTTATTATATATACAATTTATTTCTTAACTACAGTAAAAACTGTTTATTTTATCATATTGACCATATTTAAAATTATTGGCATAGTTGGTGAATGTTTTTAAAATTCTTCAACAAAACAATTAAAAGGTTTTATTAAGAGTTTTTTCTATTTTTCCATTCTTTTGAAAATATTGTTTAAACTTTTGTTAATTTTTAAATGAAATCTGGAACCCTTTTTATCTAGTTTTGTTGTTTAATTCGTTTTATTATATATACAATTTATTTCATAACTACGGTAATATTTTATTAATACTAGAGCAAGTCATGAAATATACATTTTTCTTTTTATATATTTGTTATAATCCACAATTTCTCTACTTTGATCCCTAGCTACATTCTCTGAATCATCCATAATCTGGAAGCCTCTCATAAAAGATCATGAAATCTCTATACTTTTCATTTTATACCCATATTTCTTATTTTAACAGATTAGAAATTAAATTTTAATGTTATATTTGTTATTTAGTCATTATAATAAAATAAAACAAACTCTAAGCTTTTGTTAGCCTTCTCACTCAAGGTATGTGCAATGTATATCTTTTTCTTTCTTTTTGTCTTAATTTATCTATTTAGTCAAGGTTAAAAGATTTTATTAGACTCATAGGGAAACAATTATCTCAAACAATTATAAAATGATTAC
Source organism: Tetrastigma voinierianum (assembly GCA_016808115.1). Lineage (NCBI taxonomy): Eukaryota > Viridiplantae > Streptophyta > Magnoliopsida > Vitales > Vitaceae > Tetrastigma > Tetrastigma voinierianum. Next base: position 182,990 of record JAEQBH010001176.1, on the reverse strand, counting down.
ATGGAGTTTAACACTGTAACAGATAACCGCTGTTCAAACAGGTCTTTTTTGTACTTTTATTTTAACTTATTTGTTTTTTTTAATATATTTATTCGTTTTATATTACATTATAATATTTTGTTCTTCACTAATTTGTTCTCACGGGGACTCGAACCTTGGACCCCTTCTCTCCCTTTGCTTGCATCGACTCTTTAGCCACTTAAGTTAGGTCTTATTGGCAACTTATTCCAAAATCTTATGGATTTGAAGTTTTTTTTAATAAGTATCTTTGGACCTATGCCAAGTTTTATCTTTGGATTAAATTGTTGAATATAGAAAGAAAAAACCATTTTCCCAGTGTTGGTGTTGCACTATACCCATTTGGTAGACCAAAATTTTTATTTGAATTAATTAATTTTTTTTATCCTTCACAATTATTATATATTTCTGAAAGTTGTATGATCATCTTATGTTGAATCTGGGTTGAAGAATCAATTCGATACTTATTTGCTTTTGTGATTTGTTTATTTAGAAAGATGATGACAATTGATATTTATGATATGTTTATGACAAAGTCATAACAAGACATAACCGCTGTTGATAATAAGAACTTGTTACTCAAAAAGAGTCAGTTAACAAGATCGAGATGTGTTGAACGATTATTCATGAACACTGTTGCTAATGCATCAAACAAAATGTTGAGGTCCTGACTTCTGATTGTCTTTTAGTTTCATTCAAGATATTTCGCAAGATGTTGAGAGTCAACGCGATGAGAGTTACATCACCGAGAATGAAGTACAGATTCAGTTACTACAAGAATGCGCAACCTCATCTTATCATCGTCATATAATGATAAACTGATAAACATAATATCCTGAAACCACCAGCATCAAACGCCAGAACCAGATTAATAAGAATGAGAACACCATCAAAAGACTTATCATTCGTGATGTAATATGTCTCAAATTGTGAATTTGTATTAATTATTTTTTGTAAAGAATATTTTATAAGATAATTCTCAGTTATTATATTATTGTAATATTAGGGGTAATACCCCTAAAAATTATTAATCTGATACTAATTTTAAGAGAGGGCTGAAATTCTTAGTTTTATGTTGTTGTGAGAGAGGGATGAGATACAAATTTTATGGGTCAGGCTTAGGGTTTTTCTTACTCTCATATTGCCTTTTTTTTTTAAACAATAATTTATAAAGTCTTTTGACTAATTAAACATCATGTGAGTATAATTATGCATTCTCTTTATGATTTTGTGATTTTTCCTAGTTGTTGTAATACTTTGATATTCCAATTTTGTAATTTGTGTTTTCAAGAATAGTGAAAATTTTCTCTCATTCTGGATATAGGCATAATTAACCGAATCATTTTAAAGCTCTAGTGCATCTTTAAATTGATTTTTTTATTTTTATATTTTTGAATTTATATTTTCATGCATCAAAGCTTCTACAATTTATAACAATTCGGAATGTTGATCTTAACTAGTATGGATTTTTGGTATGGATTAAGTTTATTGATTTGGAATTATTTGCAAGTTCTTTCAACTGACACATGTATTTCTCCACTAAGATCACATGATAAAATGACCGAAGTAGCCTAAAAAATTGAAAGAATTGGTTTTCCTTGATTCTATTGATTCACCCGTAGGTAATATATATACAATATTACAAACTAAAGTCCGCTACAAAGAGTGCGTATTAAGCTATAAATATGGCTATAATATGAAATTATACCATCGACCAAATCGAATATATATATTCTAAAATAAGATTGATATTCTAATATAATCTTATTACCCCCAAGTCGAGCATGGAGATCACAAATGCCCAACTTGCCAAGAAGATACGTAACTTGCGCCGCTAAGAGCCTCGTGAAGATGTCTGCGTCGATCTTCGCAGAGACACATGAGACGCAGTCAATACCGCTTCAATGCAATGGCATCACGCACATAACGACAATCAACTTCAATATGCTCGGTACGCTTATGGAAGACAGGATTTCGAAAGCAATGTAGATCGATCGACTATCACAAGATAAGCGCATGGTCGGGCGCGAATGTGTGACACCTAAACTCACAAGCAAAGCTGAGCCATTTCAACTCCTGGCGACTCAAGCACTCATGGAACTACCGGCCAAACAGAAGATCGATTACCGTGATAAGTTGTTTCGGTCTTCCAAGAAATCTAAAAAAGATCCAAGAAACACTATCCAACCAAAGCAAGAGACCGTCTTAGTCAAAGGACACGAGTCTAATCCGAACGCACCAACCCGTCGAGATAACTCAATCGTGGCTAAGAAGAATGCCTCACCCGACACCCTTTAAGTAGCGCGAACCGTACGGCGCCGCATCCCAATGATCCCGACGAGGTGTTGCATAAACCGAGCCAAGATATGAACCGTATAAACCAAGTCGACGTGAGTTGAAGTACGAGACGATTCCACAAGTCGCCTATACCTTTCAGATCGACGAGCAGCGGCCTTGGCGAGAGCCAATGTGTGATTCTGCACCATGGGAAAGCCAACGGGACGAGACCCCAATAAGCCAATTTCAAGACACATCAAGAGTGTATTTTCAAGGATACAAGAAAATGCCCTCTCGAATTACGAGCAACCTCAATACCAAGAAAATACTTCAAGGCACCCAAACTCCATATGGAAACACTGCAAATAGGCCTGAAATGGTCAACAAATGCAAGCATCATTACTTTAAATAATGATCATCAACATACACAAGAACATTGTTGTACCGATCCCCTGAGATAGAGTAACAGAATAACTGAATAAGACTCAAGGAAACCATAAGTCTTCAAAGAAGCAATAACTTAGCATACCAAAGACCGCTGAGCCTCGTCACCATACAAAGACTTCAGACAACACACTAAACCAGAGTGCGAACGTTGAGCCAAAGAGAGTTTCATGTAAACTTCTTCATCAAGATCACCAGAAGAAACGACATGAACATCCATCTGATGCAAAACCCACTTTGACCGCTGCAACAAATTAAGAAGGCACGAATGCGACCATTTTCACAACTGGGAGCAAAAGTTTTTACTATAATCAACCCCTCAACTCGATGATTGCCAAAATAATCAGACGAGCCTTAAGACGCCTTACTTGCCCATCCGCATGATATTTGGATTTTGTATACCCATTTAGGAACCAAGAGCCTTTTAAGGAGGGTGTAAACCGCCATGCCCCAGCTATTAGCTTCTAAAGCAAAGAATTTCTTTCGTATAGTCTCGCCAACCTTCATCTTGCATAGCTTCTTTAAAAGAACGAGGTTCAATGCCTTCAATGATCGGCCGTGAAGAAAACACCTGTCGTGGAGAAAACTTATTACAATTCACATAATGTGCTATAGGATGTTGAGTACCCGAGGAGCTAGTAAGACGATGAACACTGTGATGGACTCAAGATCAGACAAGCAGGGTAACAAAGTCACGAAGAAGAACGGAGGGACGCTTTATCCCGCAACCCGCCCTAAAGTCATCTGCGGGAGGTATATGGAGACAGGCGCAGGGGCAACAGGAGGCGATGTGGGATTCAGCACAATGTCAGTCCCAATTGCAGGGGCTGCATGATCATCAACCAAAGCAGACTCCAAGTCTTCCAAAATCAAACATCAATCCGCATTAGAATCGGGTGGCGACGAGGAATAAGCCGCACTTCTGAGAAGTAGAAACAGCCTCAGAAGGAAATTCATTTTCATGAAACTTACATCTCTCGAAACAAAGATGTCGTTCGTCCAAGGTCATATACGCACCCTTTTTCCCATGTGGATAACCAATAAAGACACACTTCATACTCTCGAGGAGCAATTTATTCTTGGCCTTTCGATTGTAAAGTAAAAAGCTAAACACCCAAAAACCTTAAGTTCATCAAACTCAGGTGCCTGGCCAAAGAGAATTTCAAAGGAGTCAGACAGAGCAAACCGTAAGGAGTTCTCGCACGAGATACACCGCACCAAGCACACATTCTCCCCAAAAAGTATTAGGAAGATCGCTCAAAACATCAAAGAATCGACCCACATTAAGAATATGTTGATGTTTTCTGCTCCACACGACCATTTTGTCAGAGAGTCCCAACACAAGTGAGGCTCAAAACAATGCCATGTGTATCAAAATAATCCAACATACATTTAAACTCCGTGACCATTATCACTCCGTACCATTTTGACATGTTTCCAAACCGAAGGGCAATCATAGCAAAAAATGAACAAAAAACTCGATAAACTTGTGTTTTGAACGCAATCAAATAAAACCCATAGCTCTGAAAATCATCCACCAAAGTAAAAATAAATGCTCCACACGAAGAGGGTATCTTATTTGGGCCCCATAAATCACAATGAATAAGTTCAAAGATTCGACTAGCTTTACTATCACTAACAGGAAAACTATCACGTTTTTGTTTTGCTTGAGGACAACCGTGATGCTTTATCTCACTTCTTCTTTCTAGAAGTATCGAAGAAATAGTCGAACTAACTTGACGATTCTATCCTACCTGATTCTGCACGACGATGCTACCAACTCAAAATCAAATCTCCGGAACCGCCATCGCACAATAATCGTAGGAACTGCGAAAATAATAGAGTCCATCCCACGCTCACTGCTCCAATCGTACTCCCCCGAGCGTAGGTCCCTGGGGAGTAGCACATAATGAATCTGAATCAGAAAAGGACATTTAGAATCATTCTTACACTGTGACACCGAGATTGCTGCAATGTAATCGTGGGTACAAATAAAACATGTTCAAGTATCAACCCATCAATCAACAAAACGCGGCCAACCTTAGTAGCAATGGCATGTGCACCATTAGGTAACCCAACTGAACATTGCGAAATATGATGAGTGTCCGTCAAACATGATTCAAGCCGTGAATACGGTGAGAAGCACCAAGATCAATAATCCAAGAAAAGGAGAGAACTCACCCATCATCCGATCATGCCGGGTGATTATTTATCATATTCAATAAAATTAACCTCGCCCGGCTTTAAATCGTACAAAGAAATGCCGTAGAGGACCCGTGGAGGGAGGCCACCGACCGGCCCCCACCACCCACAAGATCGCGCCATGACCGTGGTAGCTACTTCCGCTTTGGCCGACCACGAGAGCGCCTGAGGAGCCGCAGGAGGGAGCCAGGTATCGGGCCTGCACCGCCTCGACTCCACTCTGCCCGATCTTCCCACCAACCGGATATCCATGCTTTTGAAACAAGTACACAATATGACCCGATCGCTACAAACAACAATACAATTTTGATTTATCAGACGCGTAACACGAGCCTGGTCGCAAGTGCTTGTAGAGCAAACGCATGGATTCGTCCGCTCTATCTCGAAAGCAATACCCCGAGACTTTTCTTCCCGAAGACATGCTTGGATACACACGATCGAGATCAGTAAAGGAGAAGTGGACAAATAAATTAGGGACGACAGCTTGCATATAACTCATCGTTAATGCCAATGAGAAATTGATGGAGTTTCTCCTCCTCCCGATCCGTAGCAAATCGACCAGCAACATCACAAGTACAATTACCACAGGCACACGCATGGAGAGGCTTGAGACGATCCAATTCATCATACAATCCCATCAAACGGGTATAATAACCACATCAATAGGACATATTCAAGTTTGCTTAAGGCCTGTAATTATCACCCTCAATTGTTGAAGGCGAGGACCATGGCCACAAAACCGCTTCTCAAGATAATCCCAAAGTCGCTGGGCTTCATCATGAAAAGGAATGGAGGCCGCCAATTTCGATCAAGAGTCCAGGATCCATGAGACAAGCATTGAATTGACAAAGGTCCCACCGGTTGTTTCTTCTTCTCCGTTGGTTCGTGAATGTCCCATCAACAAACACAAACTTTCGACGAGCCAAAGACAACTTGACCTGCGTGCCCATGAAATATGATTGTCATTAGAAAGGATCACGTTGGGTGATCATTCTGCGTTGATCTCCGCACTCCAAGATAATAAGGAGAATGGGATCTATTTTCCATCAAGCACATAATGAGAAGAATCAAGAGAGAGGTCGATGATGATGCCATAAAGAAATCAGAGAAAGAAAATAAATGGGTAAGAGCTTGCTAGGGTCATATGTGGCTCGATACCATGAAAGAATCGGGGTTTTCCTTGATTCCCATTGATTCACCCAGAGGTAATATATATACAATACAAACCAAAGTCCTACAGCTATGCGTACAAAGCTATAACATGGCTATAATATGGCAATTATACTATCGACCAAATCGAATATACATATTCTAAAATAGAAGATTAGATATTCTAAGATAATCTTAATAATTGCTTATCGGGATTTGGAATTATTTGCAAAGCTTCTTTCACCATACATGTATTTCTCCACTAAGATCACATGATAAAATGACCGAAGTAGCCTAAAATTTTTTATGGTTTCATTACATTAGTTTATTGTAGGTATATTCCATATTTAACCATAAATGCGCTCCATTATAATCCATATACCATAGAAAAATTGTCCATTATGCCTTGTTTATGTGGTAGAGCACTTAATGTTTCAAAATGACATAGCATAGGGAGGGGAGGGGTCTCGGGTTCAAGTCTCAATGGGGACAATGTACTACATTATAACTAAAGTGTTTAGTTGTCGATATAGGGAGGGGAGGGATCTTGGGTTCAAGACCTAGTGAGGATAGTTTACTACATTGTAACTAAAATGTTTAGCTGTAAAAAAAAATACGTTAGAAAATTTTTAACATGATAATAGCTAGGATCTTTAAATCTTTTCAAAAACTTGTAGTAAATTCTATCAGGGAATTTCAATGTTTATATCCTCTCGTCCCAACTTAAAATCAAATGAGGGTTCCGTGGAGTATCATGATCTTTAGACCTATCACTTAATGGACCCAAGGCCCGTTCTCGTCTGCCAGGAACGGTCTAAGCTACCATCGTATTAAAACCAAAGGTATTACCTGTGATAGGAGAGTTTTAAAGCCCGTGTGAGAAAGCCAGGGTGTCTTCTCAAAGACTCGCTTCAGAACTTCACATTTAGGTTTTTAAGCCTCGCCTGGCCATCCTATCGTATATGGAAGTTCACATGGATAAGCATATGAAGGTCGGGGTAAATACGTAAAAGAAATATTTATCAATGAAACCCATTCCTAAACCCTTATCTCTAAGATTAACTGATAGAATAAAGAGATTTTATCCCTAAAATCAAGGAGAGATTTGTGAACTGAGCCTTACAAATCGGAAAGATTTCCCACGGGATAAGGCAATTTTTTCCAACTATATGAATTCTCAGTTTCTTCTTTTCCATCTTTTGCTAACTTAATCATCGAAGAGCGTGGTCGACATACAGCCATCGGATCACCTTTTTTGTAGGTTCACGTTGCATTGCTAATGCTCAAAGGTTCCAATGATCAAGGTCCTTACAAGTTCCACTAGCTTGAAGCTTCAACCCAGCTTCCCCTCTTTATACAATTGAGTTATGGCCCAATGGACTCTTACAGCTCTTCTTGGGCAATCACAACTTGAAGTCTTTGATCTTGAATTTTATCTTCAAGTGCAAGAAATATATTCAACCTCTTACACTTTATTATTCAAGCTTAAATGCCAATGTTCTTATGGACATAAATGAAGGTTAACTCTCAATCTATAGGTATGGATTAGGAGAATAAATTCCAACCCTTTTCTCCCCGTTGAGAAAGTCATCTTAACTTTCCAAAATATTTCTGAGTGTATGAATGATTCTTATCTTAATAACGAAGGATGTAATGTCCTTCGTAGAATTGAAAAATGGATTCGTTAGATTCCTCCCACTAAGAGAAGATTCAAATTAAATTTTGATGATTCAAAGATGAAAGATACAAGTGTTTTAGGATGAGTTGTTAGAGACTCTAATAAAGCATAAATGGTTGAAAACATATATTTAGGCAATACTCGATTATTATAGCGTAATGTATAGCTATGAGAAATATTGTTTTATGGTTTCTTAAACTTAGAGATCGAAGGAGATTCTAAAATAGCTTATAAATTGTTTTAATAGAAAAGTAGCTAATTTTAGTTCAATTATTTTATTAATGAAGAATGTTTTGAGAATTTATCATAATCTGAATATCGTCGATTGTTATCATATTTATCTTGAAGCAAATAGAATTATTTACACATAAATTAAAAAGGTATTTAAAATATATGCTAGTGAACGAGAATCATCAAATATTCACATATAAATATGCATGGTTGAATCCCAAATAAATAAATAAATAAAAGAAACTAGCTGTAGTCTACTTTAAAAAATAATAATAATAATCCTTAAATAATCCATGATTCCCGCCGCATGCTTACATATTTGTGAATGATGGCACCCATGTGATGTGGCTTTGGGAAAGCTTTCACAAACCTTGTGTCCTTGTGGTGGGTCCAATTCATATTTGGGCTCTGTTAGGTGAGACCACAATAAATTAAACTTGTTACTTGACTTGAAAATACCTGCCTATAAATAAATCTTTGTTAACAACTCTTTATTTTTATTTCTAAATTGAAGATCCTCTTACATCTAAAGATCAATGAGACTAATATAATCCCATATCTAGCTTTCACAAAATATTATAAAGTAATACTTAAGTTTAAAAGATTCTCCAACCTATAGATCGATTATTTTGCTCGGGACTCTTCTACTGAAAGCCAAAGATTTATCTGGAATTTTCATTAAGAATCGATGCGTAGAAAAAAAGACTACTTGGACGATGACTACCTTATGTTTTAAAAGAGGGTCCATAGTGAAAATTATACAGAATGTGAGTTTTTCACAGACGTCTGACTTCTCTAAAGATAAACAATGATATCATCCACATCCCAGATCCCAAGAAAAGAGTCTAAAGTAAAAGGTTCGTAGTGTGAGCCGTCAGAACGTCCGACTATTCTAAGGTGGGTATGATAATGATCTTATATTGATTCCAATAAGAGATTATGAAACTAAGAGTTGCCTTAAAACACTTCCCTATATATTGCCGATATTTTGGATTGAGTTCTCCTATCTATTAAATGAAGTATAATTTAATGGTTAAAATTTTAAAATTATTTAATTTTTATATTAATAATGAGTTTAAGATAATAAAATAAAAATAATTTGTTTTTTTTTTAAACATTTTCCTTCACGACATGAAAATTGAGGAATGTTTGGAGTAAAATGGTGCATTGGTTGGCATGCATATGCATATTTTCATATTGCACATGATTCCAATTTCCCTCTTTCATTTTTTATTCATCTTGACAGCTAGATTTTATTTATTTATTTATTATCCAACTCATTTGGATCAATAGTCTTGGGAAGGGAGGTTAGTGTTTAAAAATATAAAAATTTGAAGTCGTTTTTAAACATAGTATTCTCCTCTAATAAGACAAATTTATTGGACTTTGAACATATTAAAACAATAATAAATTAAGGGTGAAATTGACATCGATAATCTCAATTTTCATGTCTTCTTTGAATAGTCCAATTTTTACGTTAATTGGGAATAATATCGAGTTTAGGGGTACCTTCTTATATTGGCTTCACTGCGCATAAAAAAATATCATGTGTTACTATCTAATTAGTTTCCATTGCTACTGATTAAGAATTCTAAATATAAACATTTTTCATTACTTTTCACAACTTTTATAAATAAAAGTCGATCAGATATTAGTGGGAGAATCATTAAATACCTTCTAAAAGATATTTAGTCCGCTTAAAATCCGAAAATACTAAGGAAAAATATATAAAGGAAAATGAAAATAAATGAAAAAATATGTATGAACTTAATAAATTAATTTTACATGTTTATTCACATTCATTTATTTGTTTGTCTTTATTATATAAAGACTCAAGAAATTTTAAGATATATAAAATTTGACTATATTTGATTTTCTTTTTTTATTTTTCCAAACATAAAAATAATAATAATTTTCAATTTTTTTCTAGCATTTTTTGGGTTTCAAATGTATCCTTAAAAGAAATTAAAAAAAAAGAAGCCCTATATGAGTATATATAGGTAATTAGGTATTGAATGTGACGGAGAAAAAGAAGAGTAAAATAATGACAAATCATATACGTCTCTCTCTTGTCAATTTACACAATTTTTACTGGTTTAAAATTTCAAGACATCCTTTCTCTCCTCTTATCAAAGGGCAGTGTCACATCTTCCCAATGGGTGAACCCTCCCAAACATCAAATCATATACGTCTCTCTCCTGTCCATTTTCATAATTTTTTATTTATTTAAAATTTTCAAGCACATCCTTCTCTCTCCTCTTATTGTGTGGTAGTCAATCTTCCCAAAAGTAACCACTAAGCGTCAGATCGTATCTGTCCCCATCTCATGTCAGTTTTCGCAATTTTTGTTATTTAAAATTTTAATAACATTAGCCTCTCTCCATAACATTGTGTGGGCAAGTCACATCTTCGAAATTAACCCTCAAAGCATCCAAATCATATCTCGTCTCATCACACAATCTGTTTCACAATTTTTACTTATTTAAAAATTTCAAGCATCTATTCTCCTCTTCTTCTTATTGTGTGGGCGGTTCGCCCGAGAGTCGCACTCCCGGCGTGGATATTATAAGTCTCTCTTAATACATTTATTGATTTTTTATTTATTTAAAAACTTCAATGCTGTCCTTCTCTCTCCTCTTATTGTGTGAGCGGATTCACATATTTCCAAACATCACCCACTCTAATAATCTTTGTAAAAATCAATCCTATACATCTTTCTCTCCTTGCCATTTACCCAATTTTTTATTTATTTAAACTTTTCAAACACATCCTTCTCTCTCCTTTTATTGTGTGGACAGTTCACGTTTTCCCAAACGTCACCCTCCAAACACATCTTTCCAAACATTAAATGTCCCTCATAGTTAATCATGCCTTAATTTTTTGTAATAAAATAATTTGAAATTTATGTAATTTTTTATAAATATATATTTTGCTTTTCACACCATTTTATTACCATGATTCATTTAATCCATTCAAATTGTATTCATTTATTTAAAGTAAAATAAAATTTTACACTTTTACTAATATCAATAATTTTTTTTAAATAATTAGTAAATTAAGTAAATTTTAAAAACAGCATGTCTTCTTTTTTTGTGAAAAAAAGACTATGAATAAGGAATTTGAAAAATACAATTAAAACAACATCAACGATTAATTTTAAAACAATAATTTTTTAAGTCTCCTAAATATAATTACCAAATATTTGAATTAATATTATAAATAACTTTCTTAGATTAACTATATATTGTTTTGTTCATTCATAATAAATATATAAAAGCAATTATAATGGTTAGATTTTGAGCATGCCTCAAAATATCCTCCATAATAATTTAACCGGTTAAACAACTATTTTTCTTATTGTAATACATTTTAAAATAACTTCAAATAATTTTTTTTTAGAATAAATAAGAATATTTTGTTATTTTTATTTTTAAACAATTTTTTATTTCTATCCCAATTTATTTTTACTAAATAAATAGATATGTAAATCTTAATATAAATGAAAAAAGATAATATTTATATATGATTATTCATAATTTTTATATGAAGTGGAAGATGGACTTCATCTCTTTAACAGTTAACATTTGATTGAAAAAAAAAACACTTAAAAAAGATGAGCTGTTCATTTGTGTAATAGTAAATAAATAATACAAACTAATAAAAATTCTTTAGTCGGAAAATATTAAAAAATGTTTGTACTTTTTAAAAAATATTTATTTATATTTTTCCAGGATATTAAACACAGATCTTTATACCTAGGTCTTTCTCCCCTGAAATTTCAGGAGAGTTTCCTAGATCCTACCTTCTTCAATGCTCACCGCCCTGAACTGGTGGAGATCAGACAGCGTCAGCGGCTCATTCTACCCATTTTCTATCATGTTGATCCATCGGACGTGCGGAAACAAACAGGGAGTTATGAAAAGGCATTTGTTGATCACGAAAAAGAAGCAGACGAGGAGAAAAGGAGAAGATTCAGAAGTGGAGAAGTGCCTTGATGAAAGTAGGCAATCTATCTGGATTTGATCTGCAAAAAATTCGGTAACTATAATTTTTTACTGTCTATCTATAATTTCAAAAGGAAATATTTGGTTAAAAGACATCAAATAACCAAAATTTAAGAATATAACATATTTTTTATTAAAAATTCCTATTTTTTGAACCAAAAATACCTTTATCCATTCTACATGTAAAAAGAGGATCATTTTGCAAGAAAATAAAGACTCTTTTTTAAAATCAGATCAAAAATTTATGAAGGGTCAAATTTGTAAAACTGGGGTTTTTAAGAAGTCTTTTAATCAAATCAACTTTCCAAAAATTCTCTTACAATTTGGGTTGACTTTTTATTTAACACAAAACTTGGGCCAAGTTATTGTTAAAAACCTCTTATGGATTTTAAATCTGTAAGTCTTGTTCAAATATCATATAAGAGTATACACATATCAAACTAATACTTCATGATTAAGGAGAATTTTTTCAATCCCATCCTTTTTTTTTTGAAAGGGATTCTATCCATCTTTATTTTCTACTTTACACTTCTTGTTATAAAGGAATTACCCCATTATTTTAATAATTTAAAATAATTATTTCTTTAATTTATAAAACATTTAAATAAGCTTATAATTTTAATCTCTATAAAAAAATAAGATAATTGATTTTTTCTTGAAAAGGAAATATATTATAATTTTCCTAGATTAAAAAGCGAAAAACAAATCCTAAAATTTTCCAAATATTTTTTCATCTCATTTGCACCTTATTGTAATTATTTTACAAATTTAAAATTCACGTTAAGGAATGAAATCTATCCTCATTTTTATTAAAAATTCTATTCAAGTAAACATTTCCTCCTGGATGGTTTCCTTTTCTTGGGAATGTTGTTTCATTTTGATCTAAAAGTTTCTAACTCCCAAGGAAATTAAGCCATGATTAATGTTTCTTCTTGATCTACTTGTTCGAGGTTAGTTTAATATCTTGGGAAAAGTAGGTTTCCCTACATCCATAAAAAAAACATTTGTACATTAGTGATCAAGAAAGAAAAATAGGAGGGTCAATATATGCTATCCAAAAATAAATTGTGGTTTGGGTTAAAAGTAAAAAATGCCCAAAAAAAATCCTCAAATTTGGGTTATCTTAACTTTTAAATTTTTTAATTTTTGCATATTAAGCTTTAATTGAAATAGCATAAAAACCCTAAGCTTTGTTTTTATTGCAAATGAGTCTTAACAAACGAATCTTTGTCAGAGGCCTCATTTTGAAATAAAAATCAAAGTTAGGGGATTTTTATATTTATTTTCCAAATTCGGGCTTAATATGCAAACATGAAAGTCCATAGTTTTTTTTTATGCTATTTTCCCTTTTATTTATCCAAATTTCATATTAAGTGATCGAGAGAGATTCACACAAAATTATAAGAACTGTAAAAATATAATTTTATTTAATTTAAATACATATTATCTTTATCATATGATAATAGTAATTGAATCATAATTTCGTTGATCCATGACGATGCCAAAAATCATTATTTTTATCTTTTTAAATTCTATTAATTTACTATATGATTAAGATTGAAGTTAATTTCCTTCATATGCAACCTTATATGATTGTGATTATTATTGTTATTATTATTATGAGCATTCAATGATGAGTTTGATTTAATGGGAAATCTAATATTAAATCGTCCTTTATTTTATTAATACATAGGATTGCATAGATAATTGCTTTAGAGTGCCTTACACACATTATCCATTAAGTGAATCATGATTAGGATATTAATTCGTTGTAAAGGCCCATAGTTAGAGGAAAATGGCCATGCATTTGATTCCTTGATAAATAAAAAAAAGCCAAAATGGATGCATTGTTTCTTTCACTAAAAAAATACTTTTGTCTTTTGTCCCATTTTCTATTTTTATTATGTTTCCGATATTTTTTCTACCATCATTTTGGTTGTTGTTGTTATTGTAGGTATTCATTAAACTATTATTTTAATAATTGTGAGATATAAGAGATATTATAAAAGATTAAAATTTTGAAGTTATTGTTACAAGATTGAACCTTCACTTTGTGTTTGGGGACAAGATAAGTTTGGAATGGACTTTCAATTTGGAGACGATTAAAATCAATGATGAAAGCGAGAGATGATGTTGACATGGGTCGGTATATCTGAATTGGTGGAATTGGGTAAAACTACCATTGCCCATGGCTATTTATAATGATATCTCATCTCAATTTGATGGTAGTAGTTTTCTCAGAGTTGATGGAAGAGACATCAATGGGGTCTCATACTGAATTACAAAAAAGAAACTTCATTGGGATACCTTAAAGGATCAAAGGCATTAGAAATCAGATGCGTAGTGAAGGAATCAATAAGATAAAAAAAATACTTATTTCAAAAAAAAAGAGTCCTAATTGATTCTTGATGATGTGGACAAGAACTTAATTAGATAACTTAATTTGGAAAATATGGTGGGCCAAAAGTATAGTTATTATAACAATAAAGATATAGTTTGTTGAACCGACATGGAGTAGATAAATTTTCACAGTGGAGGTGAATCATGAAGAAGCCATTGAGCTTTTAATTGGTGACATTTAAACAAATATTCCCGAATCTGGAGATTTTAAAGACCTTCCCGGTGTGTGGTAAAATATCTTTGGAGGACTTCCTTTAGCACTTAAAAGTTTTAGGTGGATTCTTTTACAAAAGAGCAAAGATGAATGGAAAAGTGCGTTAAAGAAACCCCAGAAAAATACCCCATGGATGTCTGAGAAAATTCTTCGAGTAGGATTATGACAAATTGCAGGATGTAGAACAAGATATATTCTTGGACATTGCTTGTTTTTTAGGGAAGGTAAAGATTTTGTTCAAGAAGAATATTAGGAATTTAGATTAAGTTGTTGTAATAAGGGTTCTTGAGAGAGATGCCTCATAACTATTTAAAATCAAGTTGAATATGCATGATTTATTACTGAAAAATGGGTAAGAAATTGTTCGTCAAGAATGTCCAGAAGGAGCACGGGAAAAAGAGTAGACTTTGTGATCCCAATGATGTTGAGTGTGCTAACGAAAAAAAGGTAAGTCGAATACATTTTATTTAGAAATTGTATATATGCGCAATAATTAAATTTAGTTTTGTACATATTGTTTTGGCTTATTCTGAAATTTTCTTTTCGAGAGTGAAACAATTGAAGGATTATTCATAAATACTTGATTGGATAAAATAAATTTTCTATGGATTCTTTGACAAGATGAATAGACTTAGATTGTTCAAAGTCTATAATCATTTGTGGCGCTTTGTTAGAATTGACCTTCGGGACGACTTTGAACTTTCTTCTTCTGAGTTGAGATATCTCCATTTTCAGAACTACCCTTTGGAAAATCCTTTTAGTTTTCATGCAAATAATCTTGTTGAACTGATTTATCGGGTAGCAACATCATGCAACTTTGGAAGAATGAAATTATTCTTTGCTATTATTATTGTTGTTGTTGCATCAATAATCTTTATATTAGTTTTCAAGTTTATATAAAAAAATATTATCCATTAAGATATTTTGTTCTATTATAGGTCCTTAAAACTTGAAAGTCATCAGACCTCGGTAAATCAAGGCATCTCGTTAAAATCTGGGACTTTGCTAGTATCTTAGGGTAGAAGAGATCCTCAATCTGCTCGAGGTTGAGTAAATCTAATTGAAGAATTCATCAATCCCTTCTATGTTATTAACTAATAATTTTTTTGAATTGATAAGTGCAGAAAGCTTCCAGAGTCTTCCACAAATCAAGACGATAAATGACTAAGAGAGATTTATCTGAATGAAGGCTGCTATAGTAGAAGTACCATCATCGATTGAGCGTCTAAATGGGCTCAGATAACCCCGATTTAAGTTCTTGTGAAAATCTTGTGAGTCTTCGAGAGAGTATTTGCAATTTGAGGTCTCTTAAAACACTTTACGTGTGCGAAATTTGTTCAAAGCCCCAGAAGGTGGTGAGTATGCCAAATGAAAGAGTGCTATCCCTAACATGCATTCTAAAGCTAGAATTTACAGGGCAATGGTGCTTATCTCATTAGATACATTGAATCTACAGAGCCATCAAATGGACGAGAGGGCCCACCCCAATCATTCTAATTTCGCCTTTCATCCTTTGTAGGAATTATGCGTAACAAACTCCTACTACCATCGAAACTTCAGTGATGGTTTCCACTTATCATCACTGAAAGTATTATCTGTAGGAAACTTCAATCCTGTGGCAAGAGGATTAATCTTCAATGGTATTTTTCTTCAATCTTCATTACGAAGGTTATCTCTTCATAACTGCAATCTAATGGAAGAAGGAATTATTCCTACGAATATTTGGAATCTATCCTCACTGGTAAGTTTGTCTCTAAGTAACTGCAATTTAATGGATGGAGATATCCTCAATCATATTTGTCATTTGTCATCATTGAAGAATTATCTGCGGAAGGAACCATTTAGTAGCATACCTGATAGCTTCAGGCTTTCAATCTAGAGGCGGCTTGAGCCGCTGACAGATATATTCCAGAGCTTCCATCAAGTCTACTATTTCTAGATGCCCACTGTTCAGACGGTATTTCATCAAGCCCCTCATTGATGTCCCTTTATTCTAAATTCAATCGCTTTGAGACAGAATTAACTGAGGTATGATTTTTCATGGCAGACTGCTTTATTTTCATTAATTTTTTTCCATGCTAACCGTGGATTCATGATACGATATGCAGTGGCAGGAAACTGGTCAGGTGTTGGTTCTTCCCGGCTCCCGGGCAATGCGAGATGAGTATTGTTATTCTAGAAGTAGTACAGTGCGTATTATGATGGGCTAAGTATGGGAAGTGATGATGTAACAATAAAGCTCCCTCGAGTGAATATGAAAATAATGACTTGTTGGGGTTTTCTTTGTATGTTGTATGCATCCTCCGTCGTACTTCTTGATGAAATGACAATGTATTTTCTTGCAAATACAATGAATCTGGACTTGAGCATTGGCATTGTCTCGATAACACTTGGAAGAACTTGTGTGAGTGTGTCGGAATCTGCAAATGAAGATTTGGAAAGGGTCTTGCTAAACGCACATCTCGATTGAATCTTGGTGTAATCCTGCTCGATGATTGTTCATCGAGATCAAATGTTGGAATGCGCAAATGAAGATTTGAAGGGTCTTGCTAGACCCATCTCGATTGAATCTTGGTGTGATCTATCGATGATTGTTGAGATAAAATGTGTTATATATTATCCCGGATGCAACACAATTGAAATTTCCTCGATGATGGACACACTTTACGGCTTCATTTGATTGCATCTATGGCACAGGTTATTCTCTTGGGAAAGTGGAAGAGTGCGGGATCCATCTTATATATGCCAAGCTAACTGATATCGGCAAACCACGAAGAATCTGACGGAGAAGCTTTGTTTGAAGGGTCGTGAAATCAATGAATTAACCCTAATTGAGTTTCCCTACGAACTTAGTAGTTTATGTTTGAGGGAGTGTAAAAACCTTGAGAGTCTGCCAAGTACCATTTGTGAGTTGAAGTCACCACCCTCTCTCTTGCTCTGTTTTGCTCACAGAATTAAAAACTAAATCCACGAAGGTTTGGAAAATTTAAGAAAGCTTCGATTAGATGGAGCTGGCATCTGAGAACTACCTTACGTCCATTCGAAATCTAAGGGCTTGATATTTGAATACGGCATCGCTGGCAACCTTTTGAGCCTTAGGAAACCATTTGTCATTTGAAATCACGCTCTCTCTTGCCGGGGCTGTTCCTGAGCCTAAGAGCTTTCAGAGAAATAGGGAGGATATGGGAAAATTTAAGAGAGCTTTATTTGGAAGCAGGCTTGCTATCTGAAACTACCTTCATCTATTCGAAGTCTAAAAGGGCTTCCAAGATTTTGCAACTATCAAATTGCTTAGCAACTTGGTGAAACTTAGGACAGCATTTGTAACTTGAGATTTCTCAACTATCTCGATATTAATCTCACATTTCAAAACTGAACAGATTTCCTCGGGATCTAGGGAATTTGCAATGTTTAGTATTTGGGAGTTGCGGGTTTGATTCGAACCATTTATTATACCGTAAAGTCATTCGACTTTCAAAAGCGAGAATCCTTAACCTAAGTCGCGCGGGAAGCTTTGCAAATTCGGAGCTTCCTGACTTTAAGAATTCTTGATGTAATCTTGCCCATACCTGGAAACTTCATCAACCCCCTCAGGTTTTCCTAGTTTTTCTCTGTTCCAATGCTTCAAATCGGCAATTAAGGTATGATTTTTCAGATATTTAATCTTTTTTTAAGGGGTAGAAAGCCTTGAGATTTACACTTTCTTTCTTGCGGGAGTTTGAAGTGGATCCTATTGGAGAAGAACGATGGGAGTTTAATTCTGATCAGCGAGAATTCAGAGTGGATAAGCCGGAAGAAAAAGAATCTCAAATAAAATAGAGTTTCCTATGGATTGAACCGGAAGAACGACTTCTTAGGATTCTTAGTATACTCTTGTTTTTCTAAAACTATGTTAAGCGTATGAAAAATCATAGCTTCGTTTAAAATGTGAGCCGAATTTCCATGGTCATCAATCTAAAGTTCTAGATGATCTCCTAGCATCGTAGATGGATGAATTCGTCGATACCACGATTATTTATGCTGCCGTTTGTTGGTGGTGAATCAAATAGAGTGTGGGTGGCATATTATCCAAAGGTTGCTATTGACAATAAGTATTGGTCAAATGAATGGAGGCATTTGAAGGCTTCGTTTCATGGTGAAGGAGTGAAAGTGGAAGAGTGTGGGTTCCATCTTATATATTATGAAGAGCATCAACGAACGAGATGAAAGACAACCATATGCCCATGTTCTCAGATCTTCACGAGAATACGGTGATGACGAGATCAACGACGAAAATGTTAAGAAGGGCGTGATGATCACAGGGAACATAACCAAGTGAGGAACCACTCCATAAAAGATCGAAGTCTAACATAGAAACTCTAAACTCATTCACTAACCACCGGGTATATCAAAACTTTTTAGTTCATGTAAGCCATTTCTTTATAGGAGTGATTTGAAAACTTTTGGAGCTTTTCAAATCGATTTTGAAAATTTGATGTTCATCAATTTTTTGACCTTATTTTGATAAAAATATCCTTATTTTCATATAGAATAACCCGGCTACTGTAGAATACATATAAAAACATTAAATGGAAAAAGACATTTTGCAGATAGATTACACTTTTCAAGAAAAGCAGAGGGAAAGTTTATATTTACAAATTTGGAATATTTAAGGTTTTTAAACCAAATAAATTCTTCTTTATCACTGATCACACACTCTCTATAGGTGGTGAGCTTACATTTTTCCCATTCTCTTCTATTTGGGTTCCTTGGTTGATTTTGAACTTATTTTATTATCTAAGAAGTGAAATTAGGTGGTCTACAAGTTCTAATCAGGAGCAAGTGGAAATATCGGTCGATATATCGTCGGGGAAAATGTCGGGATGTCGATTCGAATAACAGGCACGATGTGCTAGCGAAAGTTAGTTAGACAAAATATCGGGGAAAAATCCCTTGATATTTCAGTGAAATAATAGGAAAATATCATTCTGATCAAAACATTTTGACTCGAAAAATTCTATAGAAATACTCTAAAAATAATACCCAATATCATTACAAAGCCATCACATTCAAGCTCCATTTGACTGTCAAATTATTTTTTCTTTGTGATTTATCTCAATATTTTGAATCTTGGTTTGAAAGGTTTCATGAGCATTTATGCATGCCATGTTGAGTTACAATCTATGTGCTCAAGGAACCTATGTCTTGGTATGAATATTGTCTTCATCAAGATACAGGATCGGCTTATCAAATATTAATGGGTACATCGGTCTTTATTTTAGTTTTTAAAGACTATTGTAATATATTCTGGTAAATTATAATGAATATTGTCTTCAATGAGTGTATATTTGCTTATTTATGTCTTTTATAGGTTAACAAATTATTTTCGAATTTCAAAGTATTTTGTTAGTTTTAAACACATTGATATTTTTGTCAAAATATCCTGAATATCCTACTTGGAGTATTTCCGATATATCAGTTAAATCCAAATCATAGATATTTGATTTTCCTTGGTTCTAATATATCAGTTCTTAAACAAACATTATAGTATAAACTTTTGGAATTGGAAGAAGAGAGAAAGAAAGTTTGTGAGTAATCGCTTTGGTCATACCTAAAGTATTTTGTAAGCTAAGGTCATTGAACAGAATTTTCATTCTTGAATTGTTAGAAAGTGTCATCCCATATCGGGTAAGGAAAACTTTTGTACTATATAAGTATAGGCTTCTTTTAACCCCAGTAGGCCGTTTTAAAGCCACGGGCCCCTTGAACCTAAAGCGGACAATATCACAATGGATTTAGTAGGATCGTTTACAAGTGATGTCAAAAGTTGATCCATGACCTTAGATGTGGGGTCTATTCCTAATAGGATTTTGTTAGTTTGGCCTCGTAAGGGTGTTTGTCTGTTTGGCCGTAATCCTATGAGACCTAGCAGATGTTGTATCTGTATGGAGTGCTTTGTCATCCCACATCGGATGGGAAGAAATACGACATTATGCACTCTGGTGGCATAACTTTAGCCGAGGTTATAAAATTTTCTAACTAAAAAATTCCTATTGCCACATTTATTAATTAATGTGGAAGATGAAATTTTGTTCAACAACAGCAGAATTAGTTGGCGTTCTTTTCATACATTATATAGTTGGATAAATACAAAACCTTTGACATATAGCAGCCAAATGGACACGATATTAGAACCCTTGTAGACAACCCAATAGACACGTGGATTTTTTGCCACTACCATAGAGTACATACATAAGCCTAAATGTTTACTTGCCTTCTCTCTTTGCAGTCATCTCTCTCTCATTTTGATTTTCGAAGCGAGATCAGGCTTATGAAAAGCTGAGGTTGAGAGTCGAAGAGCGAGATCATCAGAAGCTTTGACCTCGGCTTCTACTCTAGAGCTAATCTCTGCTGGTATCTTGTTTGTTTTTTTTTTCTTTGGCTTTGCTTAATGAAAACCCCAACTTTATTTTCTTGTAGAAAATTTCGAGCGATTCTCCGAGTTCAGTTTGAATTTTTGAATTTTATTTGTGTTTCTTTTGAAATTTTGAATTAAGTAGGGTGGAGGGTGTTGGATTTGATTTGTAATGCAAACCAATTTTCCTTTAATTGAGAAACTTATCCTAGTCCCTACAAAAATCAAATGGGGATAATTAGTAATTAATAGTCATGGAAAAGTTTATGTTCTATGAAACATCTATGTGAGAAATATAACTAATGTTTTCAAATTTTAATTTTTTTTGGGTTTCCCCACTCCATGGAGCTTTGCCCTTTGTTCTATGAAAAGCTGGTATGGACCTAGATGCACTCATGGTGAACCAGTGTGAAAAAATCAGAAGATCTTCATACCACTCCTGACCCCATTGTTGTTTGAATACATTTATTGATGTTGGTTTGTGCTTTTAATTTCTTGTCTTGGGTCTTAGTTGGTTTAGTTTGGTTTTTCATTCTTAAATATTTTGATGATGGGGTCAATAGTTATAACTCTATCGACATAAACTTAGCATTTTTTTAGGATTAATAACGATTGTTTATTGTTGATAGTGTTGTTTTGTAATTTTGTTTGATGGATTGTATATATATATATATATATATAATATAATATATATCATTCAGGCCGAGAGAAATGTGAATTGTATTTAGCTTTATATTTTATCTTTTTGGACATCTCATTAATTATTTACATTTACAGTTCAACACTCATTAATTACATTTATTTAACTCTTAATTTTCAGTTGGAACAAAAATTATTATGGTTTATCTATTACCAAATATAGTGTTTGTCTTATTGAAATAATGAAAGCTTCAGATTCAAATCTGTTCAATAACTCCCCTATTTTCCTGTCATTGGTGACTACATATGGAAGGAGTCAGTTGATTAGTTCATGTTTCTCTTATATGTTGTATTACTGGACATTCATATACCCATTCCCAGTGAACAATTAAAACTCGCATCTCAAAGATGAAATCACTAGTTAATTTGAAGCTCTAAACTCATTCATCGACCCTGGGTACATCATCAAAACTTTTTTAGTTCATAACCGACCATTTAACTCGCAGGGTGATTTGGTCAAGACATTGAAAATCAGTTTTGAAAATTTGATCAGTCATCAACTTTGACCTTATTTTGACAAAAATGTCATTATTTTTTCATATAAAAATAACCTTTTTTTTTCTAGAATACATATAAAAACATGAAATGGAAAAGACATTTTGCTACGAAGATGGATTCTTCCAAGGAGAAAAAGAAAACAGGAAAGTTTATATTTAAAAATTTTGGATTATATTTAAGGTTTAAACGAATAATTCTTCTTTATATATAATCACACTCTCATAGGTGGTGACTTGTTTTCCCATTCTTTTCTTGTAAAAGCCATTGCTTATTAAGATGTTATAATAGTAGTTTTTGGAATGATTAGAGGTCCGATGATAGAAAGCGAGGGTAGATTAGAATTTAGAATGCTCGGACGTCATTTGGACATGAAGTGGGATTTTCGAAAATTGTAATAGAGATGCTTACTAGGAATAATGATTTTTCTTATTATATACGAATGGAGGGGTTTGCGAAGAATTTGTAAGAAATTTCCAGTTCCTATGACTTTGGTGATATTTAGAAAATAGGAGATTTAAGTGAATAGTGATTCCGGATTTGAAATTCCGGAACTAACGTTGAAATTTTTCCCAGTGGGCGAAAATATGTCGAATATCATAAAGACCTAGCGGCGGGAATAAAGTGAAGCGGTCGGTTTGGATAGTTTCGGGAATTGATCGACGTAATTCGGGTAATAATGCGCTATTGTCGGGATTCAGATTTTAATGATTTTAAATCGATTTCGGTGATTTCAAACCTGGAATCCCACTTTGAAGGATTTAATTAGAATATTTCGTAGTCGATTAGACTAAACAATATACAGCGATCTTACATAACGACAATATCGTTTGATGTAAGACAAAAGGAATAAAAATCGAAAAACTGAGCAAATGGAGATATTTTTCTGCGAGAGCCAATCAAAACATTTTTAAGGCTGTTAGGGTTTGTGACTCATTAGAATGGACCAATGAGGTTCATACTCAAATGCAATAAAATAAGTTGATCGCAATATAAAAGAAATGGAGGACCAAATTGTAATTTAAGGAAAGTTGATTATTTGAAATGAGACAACCAAAATAATTCATTGGTCTCAAAAGATATAACCCATGAGGAGAAAAAGGGAGAAGAAGAGAGGAAGAAGAGGAAGAAGAGGAAGAAGAGAAGAAGGAGAAGAACAAAGGTATGTTTTTTTTGTATGGAATCAAGTGTCTTTAATGTCTAGGGTTGGTGTGATTGCTAGGTTTTCTATGGAGATTGGCTTGTTCCAAAACCCAGGGTTTTGCTGAGAGAGATCACATTAAACCCTTGAATTGTTGAGGTTTTGTGGATAAAAACCCCACTTGGGTATTTAAGGTTGAATCTACATGAATTTGATGAAATTGGAGAAAGAAATGGATTAGGTTAGAGTTTACAAAATCAAGTGAGAAAGGGTTAGGGTTTGATAGTGAATTCAGTGTGTTATGTTGAAATGGGTATAATGCACTCAGATTTAAGTGTTTAGAGTGAAAGAAAATGGAACACAAACACATTTTGTACTTGGGTGCAGGTCTCGGTACAGGAAATGTCCTGTTTTCTGTTTTGACCAGTTTTGGTATTTTGGCCATAACTTACCTAATTTTGATCCTGATTTGAGGATTAGTACAGTAAAATAGAACGAAGGATAATAAAACCAGAAGAACTGTACTTCGCCAAATTCTGGATCCTAAGGGCCTAAATATTCACTCAAAGTAGGACCATGTGCAAGCCAAATTCTGGTTCAGTTTTTAACATAGATTAGCCTGTTATTTGGATCGTAAAGTGAGTTTCGTGTTCAATTGGGTGATTCCAATTGAATAGAACCCTTAGCACCTAGCTTAAATGAGTATAAGGGACATAGTGTCAAAATATGAAGCTACGACCTTATAAACAGTAATACAAACTGTCACTAGAAAATCGTAATGACTATTGGCATGAAATGCCATAACTTTAGTTTGATGATCCGATTTGGATTTGATTCCAATTCTATAAAATAGATTCCTAGAGGAATAAGAATATAGGAATGAGTGTTTATGGTGGATTAAAATTGAAATTATGGTTAATGTAATTGTGGATTTTCTTGGAAAAGTGAAAAGGACTATCTGACGGGAATGGGAACTCAACGGAAGCAAAGTGGATTGAGCGGTGAACCTGTGAGTGAAAATGATATTTTGGAGAATTTAGTTTTTAAAAGTGAATGGTTTTAATGTTAAACCGAAAGTTTAATGTAAATTTTTATGTAAATATAGATATAGAAATGTTTTATATTGCATTGTTTTATCTTTGCATCAATGCATATATTTATATATTAATATGTATGCATATGTATGTATTATGAAAAAGTTTAAAATGTTTAAAGTATGCATATGTGTTTCAGAATGATAAAACAAAGGATTTAAAGTCTGTATTTATAAATGTATTTGAAGAAATGTTTTACTGATGGCTACCCTAAACCCCTATGACCGTTATGATCGATATCTACTAAGTACTTTAAGCTGCAGGTGATTAAGAGGGTAAAGTTATAGGTTACTAATCGAGGGAGGGAAATAGGTGTCTAGAGTAATATCCTTACACGCTGATAAAGTATTATGATCGAACCCTACGAAAATGAAGTTTCTGCTAGCCAGAGGGCAGGACTGAATGTGACTGCCCCTCACCGTCGGCATCTAAACCTGCTCTGTGTTTATTCCGGTTCCATCAAAGAATGTGAAAGAAAGAAATAAAGAAAGAAAGTTTAAGGTATAAATGCTTAAAGCATAAATGGATTTTAAATGTGCATAAGTATTTATGGAAAGAAAGCTTAAGGCATAAATTTAAAGTATAAATGGATTTTAAATGCATAAGTATTTATGGAAAGAAAGTTTAAGGCATAAATTTTAAAGCATAAATGGATTTTAAAATGCATAAGTATTTATTGAAAGAAAGTTTAAGGTATAAATGTTTAAAGCATAAACTGATTTTAATGGTATAAGTATTTATGGAAAGAAAGTTTAAGGCATAAATGTTTAATGTATAAAATGACTTAATTGTATAAGTATGTATTATTTTGATATGTACCGAAATGTTATATAAATAAAAATGTGTACACTCACCGAGCTCGTTTAGCCCACTCTCTTTTTCCATATGTTTCAACAAATATTTTCAGGACCCGAGACGTGCACTAGAGTACCTGCAAGTGCTGAGTCGAGCTATCGAGAGACGGCACGCATGTGACCGCATTGAAAATAATTTGCATATTGAATATGTGAATATTTTGTCATGTTTTGATAAATTATGCTGGAATTGAAGAAGGTTTAAATAAGATGATTTGAAAGAAATAAATGTATATATATGTATATCAGGTTTTGATCGGGTCATGGGATCAGGAGTCCCCACATGGAAGCTGGGATGAATTGAAGTTTGAAAGTGTTTTAAATGTTTTCATCAGGTTTTGTAAATTTTGGGAAAGTCTAAAACAGAGAACTCGCTCATTTTCCTGAAAAAATCTGTTGGAAAAGAAAAGAAAAAGAATTTTTTTAAAGTATCTCGTCTCGCATTATTTTTAAAAGATATGTGAAGAATGCAAAGGGGTTCATCTACCCGATTTTAATTCTTATGGTTTCAAGGGAAAAGTTTCTATGACCGTTGAGTGCCTGAGTATCCCTGGTTCATGAGGTTAATCCGGCTCTGATCCTTCAACATGGTATCGGTTTAAGTTTTGAAAATGTTATAAAGATTTGAAAATTTTATTTTTATATGATTGTTTTGTCAGTGTTTTCTTTAAGATTTCAAAAAACAAAAACAAAAAAATTTATGTGATTTAAAATCATATGCATTACATGACATATTAAAATTTTGAATTCACGTAAAATGCGCTGGTCGAGGTCGACCACCCACCAGAGAGTTCTCGAGGTAGTAAGATCACCCCACCCCGAGGAACATGTTGATGAGTCTGCAGATGTTCCTCCACCATAAAGACAGCCTGTATCGCCACCCGCTCCCGAGGTCGTAGGAGGACGATACCTTTAGAGCAAGATGGCCTGGAGCAGCTACTATTAACATTTAATCACTCGTGAGCCGACATAACCATCGAGAGGATAAGGAAATTAGAGGCAAGAATGGAGATGTATAGGAGATCCTAAAAGGCATGGTCGTGGTTTAGGGTAATGAGATGGTTAACGAAAATGCATGGTTTAATTTGGGCTGGCGGACTGGAATGATATTTGGCGGAATTGTTAATTGTAATCGTTGAAAGAAAATTAAAGAATTGAAGACTTAATGATGAATGTGTAATGTAGGATTTTTGCCACCCTAGGAAAAGTATGGAAAAGTTGATCGTTACAACAGAGTGATTATTTGAGGCTAGGAGTTTTGCGACTTGATATTATTGTGATATCCATGACTTTGATAAGCAGGTATTAGGTACTTGATTTACTATCTAGACATCATGCTACAAAGGATTGTTATAGGAAAGGAGGTTAGGTTCTATAAATAAGGAAATATTTAGGTTGTTTTATGGGTTACGGAAAATACTACCTACCAATAATATGACGCTATGTGGACTAGTAAAATACTTCTAAAGTTATATAGCAATTAGCTTATGCTATTGAGGTGTGTGGGATAATGGTAGTCGAATGGAAGATATTCCGATAGTCAACAATTTCCGATGTATTTCCAGAGATCTTTCTAGGTATATATATATATATATATATATATTAATTTTTAGATTGAAATGACCCTTAGGATTAACCAATTGCTAAGGCACCTTATATGATGGCTCCTTTAAAAGTTGAAAGAATTGAAAGAATTGAAAAGTATGTCGGATGAGTTTATATGAGTGGTGGTTTATAGGGCCGAAAATTTCGCCTGGGGAGTGCTCTAGCTCGTTTATAAAAAAATGATGATGAAAGTTTAAGATTGCATATTGATTACAGAGCTGAATAAAGTGAAAATACGCAATCAACACCCATTTACACTGGGATTGATGATCTTTTTGATCAATTGCTGTGGAACGAGGGTATTTTTGAAATGGATCTAAGCTCAGTTACCATCAATTAAAGATTAGGTCGAGGATGTCTTATGACAATCCTTTGAAAACATGGTATAGGCATTATGAGTTTTTATTCATGCTAGTTGGACTAACTTATATTCAAAATCGCTTATGGATCTTAAGTGAATAGATCTTTCAGCCTTATTTAGACTCACTTTGTTATAGTATTCATTGATGACATTTTAATCTACCTAAGCAAGAATGAAGATCATGAGGGGCATCTAAGTAAATTCTATTTACTTAGTATGCCAAACTTTAGTAAATTCTAGTTCAGACGTTGTTGCCTTTCTAAGGCATGTGATTTTAAGAAGGGTTTCATGGATCCTCAAAATGAGAAAATTAGAACTGGAAACCCACCTACGAATGTGATAGAGATACAAAGTTTTCTTAGGTTAAGCAGGTATTATCGGAAGGTTACAAGGGATTTTCAAAGAAGGATCCTTTGACTAAATTGACAAGGAAAAGATGAAAAGTTTGTATGGTAAGAGACATGTCGAAAAGATTCATGAACTAAAAGGACTTGACCTTTAGAACTAGTTCTTACAATTCGTCAAGAAGGATATACAAAGATACTTACGTTTCTCTAGAAGCGCAGCTTAGGGGTGAGTTAATGCAACAGAAATGTGATAGCATATGATTTAAGGCAATTGAAAAAAAGCATGAGCGCACTTATCCGAGACATAACCTAGAGTCAAGTTGTTGTAGTTTTGGTTCACGTATATGGAGGCATTACTGATATGGAGTTGTAAGCGTAAACATACAAATCACAAGAACATGTAATACGATTCATGATAGAAAAAGTTAAATATGAGACGTAGGAGATGTGGGTTGAACTCATGATTATGAGTGCACTATCGAGCACCATCGTGGAAATGTTAATGTGGAATCGATGCTCTTAGTAGGAAGCCTACGGGTTCCATATCTCACCTAAAGGTCAGGTGCAATTCCAGATTTAAGGAATTGAGGTCTTTAGTGCTTAGACCAGAATTGGTCGATATTAGTCCCATACTAATAGACAAGGTGGGAGCTATAGACTCAAGATACCATCATGATTAAATTGAAAAGGGAAGCCGAGTCCGGCAAGAGCGATTTTTAGTACCGCATATGGTATAGTGATGATAGGGTCGCTGTGTTATGTGTACTGATAAGATTAAAGAAATAAATTATGGAGAGGCCCACTTTTCCTACATAGGTTATGCATCGTGGAAACACTAAAATGTATCACACCCTAAGGGAATACTAAAGGTGGAGGGTATAAAGAAAGATGTTGCACTTATTTCTAAATGTCTCATTTGTCAAAAGTTAAGGCTGAGCATCAAAGATTTGCGGTGGTTCTTATGTCTCTTCCGATCCCTCTGGAAATGGGAGAGAATCATGATGGATTTTTTATTTCCACTTTCTACGTAGTGGTTATGACGTTGATATAGGTGATTGTGGATAGATTGATCTAAATCACTAATTTCCGCCATGGAAAATATACCACAGTTGAGAAGCTGGTTTGAGTTTGTATATAAACGTAGACAATATCACTGAAGGACTAACTAAAGAGCCATACAAAGACATTGGAAGTTATGCTCAAGGCTTGTGTGTTAGAGTTTAAAGGAAGAAAGACATTTACCATTAATGGAGTTTTCCTACACATTGGGTTATCATGCAAGCATTGAAATGGCGCCTTATGAGGCCTTATATGGAAGGAAGTGTAGGACTCATTATGTTGGGATGAGGAAAGGGAGAGAAAAAATTAGGTTCATAAATTGTTCAGTTACAATGTATAATGTTAGCTATTTCATATGATAGATTAAAGATAGCTCAAGATTGATAGAAAAGTTATGTTGATAACCCGCGAGAGATTTGGAATTTGTGGGTGGGATTAGGTATTATGAGGATATCACCTGGAAAGGGTGTTGGATATTTGAAAGAAGGGTTAAGTCCTTCTATATGGGACTTTATGAAATTATGAAAATAATTGAGAGGGTAGCGTTCTCAAGCTGAGGTCATGACCCTGACCAGGCTTTAATATGACATATTTCACATTTCTATGCTTCAAAGTATATGATGTGATTTCACATGTTGTTAAGAGATTAACCGTTGAATTGAAAGAAGATTTGACGTATGAAGAAAGACCGGTTAAAATTGTTGATCGAATGATTAGGGTTCTTGAAACAAAGTGATTCCTTTAGTAAAGGTGTTTCTTGATGACCACTGGGTAGGTAGGAAGCAACATGAGAATTTAAATTTCGAGGACGAATTTTTTATAAGGAGCGCGGGATTGTAAAACCCCAACCTTATTGAATGTTATAATAGTGTTTTTGAACCGAATAGAGGTCCAATGATAGAAACGGTAGATTAGAATTTAGAATGTCTTAGACGCTGGCTGGGACATGGAAGTGGAATTTTCAAAATTGTAACCGAATGCCCTAAGGAATAATGATTTTTCTTATTATATCCGAATGGGAGGGGTTTGCAAAGGAATTTTAGGCGAATTGTGCTCCATGGACTTTGAACCCATATTTAGAAGAGAATAGGGAGATTTATGAATAGTGATTTCCTGACCGAAAATCGGCTCGTTGCTGAAATTTTTCTGGAATTGGGCCGAAAATACGAAATGTCCGTAATATATCATAAAGACTAACGAAACTGAAATAAAGAACGGAGTCCGTTTTGGATAGTTTCCGTGTGATCCGAACGACCTGCACACACACGGCTATTGTCCTGATTCGATGGATGATTTTAACCGACATTTCTGGTGATTTCAAAGCCTGAATCCACCGTGAAGGATTTAATTAGAATATTTCATGGTCAATTTGAAGTTTAGACGCATCATAGAATATTTTTGACGCTTAATCAAGATAAAAGCAAGATAAGACAAAAAGGAATAAAATCATAAAATGGAGATATTTTCTTATGAGAGCCAATCAAAACATTTCTTAAGGGCTGCTAGGGTTTAGACTCATTAGAATGGACCAATGAGGTTCATGGCTCAAATGCAATAAAAATAAGTTGATCGGGCAATATAAGAACATAGACCAAATTGTAATTTAAGGAAAGTTAGATTATTTAAATGGGGAGACACCAAAATAATTCATTTGGTCTCTCAAAAGTTAGAAAATCTGCATGGAGGAGGTGGCAAAGAAGAGAGGAAGAAGAGTGAAGAAGATAGCTATGTGTGAAGAGGTAAAGAACAAAGGTATGTTTTTTTTTTTGTATGGAATCAAGTGTCTGGATGTCTAGGGTTATCAAGGGATTGCGAAGGAAGTAAATGCAAGGGTTTTTCTGATGGAGATTGGTTTGAAACTCCAAACCTAGGTTTTGCTGAGAGATCACACAAACCCTTGAATTGTTGAGGTTTTGTGGATAAACCCCAATTTGGGTATTTAAGGTTGAATCAGCGACAGAATTTGATAGAAATTGAGAAAGAAAATGGATTAGGTTAGGTTTTGACAAAATCAAGTGAGAAAGGGTTAGGGTTTGATAGTGAATTTGTGTGTAATGTTATGTTGAAATGGGCATAATGCATCAGATTTAAGTGTTTAGAGTGAAAAGAAAAATGGAAGACAAACACATTTTGGTAAATTTGGGCAGCAGTCTCGGTACAGAAATGTCCTGTTTTCTGTTTTGACCAGCTCAGTATTTTGGCCATAACTTACTCAATTTGATCCCGATTTGAGATTTAAGTGGCTACGTAAAATAGAATTGAAGGAGAACAAAACTTAAGAAGAATGTATCGCCAAATCTGATCCCAGTGGCCTAAATATTCACTCAAAGTAGGGACCATGTAAAGCCAAATTCTGGTTCAGTTCAACATAGATTAGTCTGCTATTTGGACTAGAAAGTGAGTTTCGTGGCCCGAATTGGGTGATTCCAATTGAATAGAACCCCTAGCACCTTAGTTTAAATAGAGTAGGCAGACATAGCGGTCAAAAATATGAAGTCAAGACCTCGGAAAAATGAGTAATACAAACTGGTCACTCAACTCCAGAATGACTAGTTGGCATGAAAAATGCCATAACTTTAGCTTTGATGATCCGATTGATTGACCTTAAATTCCTGGTAAAATAGATTCTAGAGGTAGTCAAGAATATAGAATGAGTGTTTAAGTGGTGGATTAAATGGAAAATTATGGTTAATGTGTAATAAGGATTTTCTTGGAAAAGGTGAAAGGACTATCTGGACCGAATGGGAACTCAATCTGTGGAAGCAAGCGGATTGTTTGAACTATAGAGTGAAAATGATACTTTGAGAATTTAGTTTTTTAAAAGTGAATATGTAATGTTAAACTGAAAGTTTAATGTAAATTTTTATGTAAATGTTAAGGCATATGGAAATGTTTTATATTGCATTGTTTTTTATCTCTAGTACTCAATGCATATATTATATGTGTATTAAATATGTATGCATGCAAAGCATATATTATGAAAGTTAAAATGTTTAAAGTATGCATATGTGTTTTAATGATAAAATAAAGGATTTGTCGCATTATAAATGTATTTTGAAGAATGTTTTAACGATTGCTACCTGAACCTCATGAATCAAGCAGACCGATATCGGGTCGAAGTACTTTTAAGCGTAAGGATTGCGAGGGTAAAGTTAGGTTACTAACCGAGAGGAATAGTGTCGGCAATATCCTTACACGTGATAAAGTATTATGACTGAACCCTATGCAAAGCGTGAGTTTCTCCTAGCCGTAGTGGTTATGACCGGAATGTGGATCGCCTTCACCGCCGCATTCCTAAACCGTTCTGTGTTTATTCCCGGGTTCCATCGAAAAGAATGAAAGAAAGAAATAAAGAGCAGTTTTACAAGATAAATGCTAAAGATAAGATTTTAAATGATAAGTATTTATGGAAAGAAAGTTTAAGGCATAAATTCTAAAGTATAAAATGGATTTTAAATGCATAAGTATTTATGGAAAGAAAGTTTAAGGCATAAATTTAAAGCTATTAAATTATTTAAATGCATATTATTGAAAGAAAGTTTAAGGTATAAATGTTTAAAGTTTATTAACCGATTTTAATGGTATGGCGATGTAGGAAAGAAAGCGAAGGCATAAATAAGCGCACGTATAAATGGATTTTAATTGTATAAGTATGTATTATTTTGATATGTACTCGAAATGTTATATAACGAAAATGTACACTCACCGAGCTCGTTTAGCTCACTCTTTCCATATGTTTCAACAAATATTTTCAGACTGGTGACAGTGCATCGGTAGAGTACCTCCGTGCTGAGTCGAGCTATCGAGAGACGACGCATGTGACTCCGCATTGGAATAATTTTTGCATATTGTATATGTGAATATTTTGTCATGTTTTGATAAAATTATGCATGAATTTAAAGAAGGTTTAAATGTTTTGATGATTTGAAACAAAGGTAAAACATATATATGTATATTGTGTTTGATTTGGGTTGTGGACGAGGAGTCCTAATATGGAAGTTGATGAATTGGAAGCTTAGAAGTGTTTTTAAATACACTGTGTTTGTACCTGGGAAAGTCCCAAAACAAGAAACTTCGGCCGATTTTCCTCAAAAATCTAAGTGTTGGAAAAGAAAAGAAAAAGAAATTTTTTTTAGTGTTCTCAGTCGGACATTTTTAAAAAGATATGTGAAGAATTGTAAGGGGTTCGCCCACCTGATTTTAATTTATGGTTTTAAGAAAAAGTTTCTTTATCCCATTGAGTGCTGAGGTCCCCTAAATATGAGGTTAATCCGGGTCGGGATCCTTCATTTCTATTTGGGTTCCTTGGTTCATTTTGAACTTATTTTTTCATTTAAGGTTGAAATGAGGTGGTCTACAAGTTCTAATATATAAGCTCTTAAACAACATTATGAGTATAAATTTTTTGAATTGGAAGAAGAGAAGAAAGTTTGTATAACGCTGAACCAGATACCCTGGGCATTTGGTAAAGCTTTAAGGTCATAACTTAAATTTTTTCTTCTGAATTGTTTGAAAGAGATCGAGGAGCTGAAGTATAGACCTGCAAGTATTTTCCACCAATGATAGTGCATGCCCACATGTGAATATGGAATTCCTTTACTCCTTACAATGGCAATTTTATGTCTTATAATATAATATTTTTGCATTTGTGTTTCGTAGTTGAAGAAACATGATGCCCAATGAAACTCGATGAGATTCGTGGAATGAAATCCCAAAGGTTTGTATTTCTCATTCATGCAACTTGTCTGCTTACAAAATAAAAGTCAATTTATAACTATCCGTTATTTTAAGATCTAGGTTCGCTTGAAACATAAGATCAAACCGTAACTTGAGTAGTTTGCTATAAAAAGCGATCATAGTAAAAAGCTCTTCAGTACATGCATCATTAAAAATATAATTTTACACTGTTTTCATCTTTAAATGCCGATTTATGGTTGGAGAAAATTTTGGGAGATACAATTGCATAAAAATTCTTTTAGTGAACTGTTAGGTCATTTGCTCATTAAAGACAAGATATAGTATGTTTCTAAAAGTGGGAATATCTTCTATAATTGCTCCAAATTTTTTTAACTAAGTGTTGTTCCAACTCTGTTGAATCAACTCTTTACTATATTTAGGTAAAATGGCTAGAATGCATGAGTATTCGTGTTTGTTTATTGGCTTTGTTTAGTTTGTTTTTCTTTTTGTTTTGTTAGCAAAGTTTTCTCATATTAGATGTTATTTCATATATTTGGTCAAATATGCATGATTACAGATACTCGTGTTCGAGCATGTTTTTTACCTTTTTAAATCAATTACCCATGCAAACTTGTTTTTAACCATAGCTATTTCTTTCATGAGTAAAGCAATAAAAGAATAGATATAGAACACAGCAGAGTTATTTCTTTAACCATAGCTATTTTTCTCATGAATTCGCCTCAACATATGACTTAATATCACCATTGCCGGAAGAAATTTCGAGCTCCCATCAATCCTAATAGAAATTGATGCTCATGATCACACTCCGCCTTGGAAATTTTGCTTAATCCATCAAGTCTCATTCTCGTCGCTTTTTCTCCTCAAATTGTTGAAATTATCGTTCCTCGTATGATGTGTTAGATATAAAAGTTCTTCTCTATACCAAGAATTGTATTTAATGATGGTTCTAGACTTTTGTGCGGTGATCTCGGGAATGTGATATACACTGAATTCCAGAAATTGATATTTCAGCAAGAATGTAATTCCGTTAAGATCCATCGAAACCTGGTCGACCAAACGCTTCATATCAATTTGTGTGAGTTTGTAATGTATTTACGATAACAACCGGCTACAACGTATACCTAAAATTGCTTACGCTACAACTCCTTCAGATTTGCTTTCACTTTATCGTAAAGTAAATGGTTCATGAGGACTTCGTGGAATGCTAAAGAGTAATGGTGTTGGTGTTATGTGCCTATGGCAAACAAAAGAGGTGTATTATTGTTATGATTATTAATACACTTTTCATCTTTTTTTATGCATGCTTAGATGCTTTCTAAAATATTTAAACCCCGAGATTATTTAATCAGACCAGGTTATATATAAGAGGATAATTAGTTCCTATATTTAGCTTTCGAGTTTTTCTTCTCTTTTTCTCAAGTTCGGGGTTATTAAGGAATCAAAGAGCTCATCATCAAGTTGGATTAATGCAAAATATCTCATATGGTAAGAATACATTTGACAAAATAAGTGGGAAATTATAATTTGTCTAGAGAAACCTATTGAACCGTGAGATGAAGTTTCTTTTTTCTCTAGTGCTTTTTGGTGCAACTAAAGTCTATTAGAGAATAACATTGTCTCAGTTAATGGGGGTGTTCCCACCCGCTCATGGATGAGATCGAAGGTTTGCAGGTTGTACGTCATTGAATGGATTGTGTCGTTATAACGCCTTTTACCTGACTGCTATGCTCATTGGATTTTTCATGTTCTTTTCTTCATTGCGATCTTATTCATCATCTTGTAGCTTGTGCATTTAAACCGCATTCATAGTCATTAGGGATTATTGGTTTTCATTATTGAATGCTACTATCATCAGTTCATTCTTACCGGTATTTTTGTAGGGCTTTTCTACTATTAAAAAAATGAAATAGTTATAATAGAAACAATTTTTTGGGTTTTGATTTCGAAAATAAAAATAAAGGATAATAAAACATTTTTTTTTTTTTCAAAGACCCTTAAATTCCAAGTGAGTGTCTCAATTTAATGGATGAGTTCAAAGCATTCATGCATAAGAAGAATGATGTTCTTTGTACGACATTTGTTTCTAATTTTGAAGTGATCTACGTTGTTTGGCTATAACTTTACTTCTATTAAAACATATAAATAATAGGTTTCATAATGTTGTAGTGAATGATTTGATCTTTTTCAATTTTGAGTTGATAAATCATGCCTTAATTTTTACAACAAACAATTTCAAAATGATGTAATTTTTATAAATATATATTACTTTCCAAACTATTTATTACCATTATTCATTTAACTCAATTGAAATTATATTTATTAAAATCTACTTTTAATAACACGAGAGAAAAATAAAAAAAATAGAAAAATAGACAACACACAAATGTAAAAAGATATTGGATCGGAAGTGGAGAAAAAAAAAAAGTAAAATGGGTGGAGAAGGAGTGGAAGCAAACAGAGTATTTTAACAGTTGTGCGTGTGATTAATGATTGATGCCAATCGTCATGCAAAGAATCGTCAAATGGCAAAATCAACTGGTTAGAAAAAGACCATTGTAAGCTTTACTTTTTTTCTTCTTTTCACAAATACAAGAGAAAATAAGAAAATATTAAAAATTTTTAAAATAAGTTTATAAATAATTATATATTTTATTCAAATTCATTTTAACTTATTCATAAAAAGATTAAATAAAATGATATTATTATAAATAGCTTAATTATATTTTACTTTTCTAGTCCAATATGCAGAACAATTTGTTAGAGAGAAGGGTTCTGTCCACAATTGTAGATTACTACATTGGAAAAGTTACTTAGCTTTAAAAAATATATTTAATTTTTATTTGATATTTTATAAGACAATCAAGTATGAAAATATATTTTATAATTTTATTTGATATTTTCTAGAAACCTGCTATGTTACAACTCACGTTTCATGAATAATTGAGTCCTCATTCTGACTGTGCGTAATTTTTCAAAAACTTTTTTCAACTACCATGTTTATAAGCATAAACTCATCCAAGTATTTTCATTTATAGGGCCAAAATCTCGGAATTCTCAATCATGAAGATATGGCCCTTCGTACCTCTCATTTTCGAGCTATTATGCATTTCTACCATGAAAGACGAGATTCGTTTTTTATATTTGAAAAAAATGAAAAATAGTAAATTATTACCATTTATTTTTGTTTTATTTTAAAAGGGAAAACAAAATAAAAAAAAACTCTAAATGTGGCTCATGATAAAAAAGGTGAGTCTAAAAAAATCGAGTCCAAATTTGAAGGTCATGTTACCTATTGAAGAGGTATGATAGTGAGTCGTAACATCTCTCTAAGCCCCTAAAGTCAGGTCTCTATTAATCAGATTATGAAAACTCCAAGGGCAACAATCAATTAATTACGATACCAATAAATCATGTGATCAGAACAAAGGACAAAATTAAAGGGAAGAAATGTGTACCTTGACTGGCAAACGAGAACGTTATCAATAGAAAATCATACTAGTACAATAATAAAACAAAACATTCAAAATCAATTAGAAATTAAGTTATAGATCAGATATCAAATTATTCACAAAATAATCCATGAAATGTCGAGACTAATTTAAGGCCCATTTATTTATTTATGATTTATTCCAGCAAACTCCATTTTATTTGGAACCATGGAATTAATCATATTATATTAAAAAGAAAGTCATTTTTAATTAAACAAAAATAAAAAAATGAGGTTTTGAAAATATAAATAAATAAATCTTGGAGAGAAAAAAAAATTATTGATTTGAATAAATAAAATAAAATAAAATATAAAAAAAGAATTTATTGAAAGTCGAATGGGAGAGGACAACTTTAGAAGGGAAGAAATAAACTGGACATATTAAAGGGGTAGAATCTTGATACAAAATAACTTTCTAATCCAATGTTGCTCTTTCACAGTTATAAGGTTTGCAGTTCAATCCCTCCATTTCAAAATTTTTAATTTGCTTTGAAAAACTTATTTTGACATTTAAAAGAAGAAGGAGATTTTTTTTTTTTTGGAAAACAAAAGAAGGGAAACTTTTAAAACAATCAGATTGAGCAAATTAGAAGAACGGTCAAAGAATGGTGAGCCTGGTGGCTTTTGAGACATGCCATGCCATATGGCAGAGTAAGGGTGGACGGGCTTGAATCAAGAGCGGCCAACAGACAATTAATGAAATGATATGATAATCTATCCTTGAGGCTACATCTTCAAGTCAACTGTCCATTCAAAGAATTGTTTCAAAATATTGCAAAGAAGTCCAACAATCCAAATATTATTTAATTAATAGATTAATATTATTTGACTTAATCAAAATAAACTATCCCTCAAACAATTAACACTAATTACGCATACAATAACCTAAAACAATTAACACTTATTAAAAGGTTATCCAAAACAATTAATTAACCCCGATTATATGAGCCTCTTAATAATTATCACTAAGAGTAGTTAAATATTCAAATAATTATTAAATGTCATCAATTAAATTTGCTAGAATAATAAGAGATAACTCATCATCTCAGAATTAAATGAATAGCAATAGTCAATGATGAAACACACAATGTGCAATCAAACTAAAATCCCATAAGTAAAATATTACAAAAATATGGGTTTCTATAAAAAACATTTGAATGTCACAATGACCTATTCCACACTGTTATCGCTATAGTCACCACAAAACAGAACAGAAGGATTAATAGGTAGTAATATACAACAAAATTCAACACCGCTTATATGATCCCAAACCGTGTCCAAGTTACTACCCAACCTAATACATTGTGGAATGCCCGTGATCTCTATTATTTTTCATTGTAAACAAGTTTTTAGAATGGAGTCATCTTAAGATAAAACCCAGACAAACCTTGTCCACAATAATATATACAAATGATTTAGTAACTGAATACTTGGTTCGTTATAAACCAATACTTCATAATACAGAGATATATCCAACTGATTCAACCAGAACAAGAGCTGAATACTTCTTTATAATAACATATATTAAAAATTAAACTATTTTCTAATGGTGTAATATTATGGTTTCAAAATTATAATCCGCTTTCTAAACCCTCAGCTGGGACCAGTCAGCCAGATCGCCCCATCTTATGGTACAGGACATCTCTAGCACAGTGAGCTGAACGCCACAGCAATCAACCTGGGTGCCACTTCTCCACCCTATAGAAGATAATGTTCAAAAGAACAGAGATTTAATAGCTGGCATTCCTACTGATACGCCCACACGACCAACCTGACCCCAGTCCCTCATCGACTTCCCACACTCAAATGTGGGCCTAAGAGAATTTGATTATTTTATTTGGCTCAGGACAACCTCCATGTGTGTGTATATCAATTGCAACACTACCATTTATTATTATTTAGTTAGGTGATCACCCTATTACAATGATCAACAGGCAACCCGATCGACCATGATTTAGGCTTAGATTTCATCCCTTCCGATAACATCATCATATCCTAAATTACCGATATTTTTACTTGACTCGCCTCTCATATCATTCGACATCCTCCGAACTATTTTCGACCACTACACCACCCCGAGTTCAGGCACTCCAAGCAGATAGACAGATGCTTGAATCTTCCAATACGCTGATTCACAGGAATATTTAAACATGCATATATTTATTGGGGGAATAAGATAATAATCATGTCATGTAATTGAGGCAATTATAGACAAACAGTCACTTGTTGGTCGATCAAACACGCAGCACCATTAATTTGTCATCAAACATATAATTCACAAATATTTTTAGAATACGTTTTGAATAGTGAATCATCGTCATTATTTCAAAACGCTAGTCTGATTTGCCACTTTAATAGTGAACTCCAAAGATTTCATCGGTTATTTAATTTATACACAAAGCACCATTTACCATAAATCAATATCATTCTTTGAACCCAAATATGCCTCCCTACCACACGACTGCATTAACGCCTCAAAATTCTAAAATTCTAACACCGTCCAAGTTGGATCATAGGGTGATCGTTCATACCTCAACCAACCCCAAACATTGAAAAACACTAATGAAAGTGAAACCGTTGTATGAAACCCTAATTTAATATCAAAATCAGAAAATTCGTAGATCACTGAAATTCTGTCTGAGAAGTTTCCTTTCATTTCAAGACCACACTGCCTATCTGTATATTTTATTTTTCTCTCTAAAGAAAATCTTCAAAAATGGCCACTGTCATTATCTTGAAGCTCAATTTTTCCCTTTTGGTGTTAGAGATTGTCATTGTCATTTTTAAGATTTTGGTGACTAAACTTTCAAAATGACTTGATACTTTATCTCTTCCATGACATCTCTACTCATCTTTACCATTTTCATACTTCTAACATGTCACTACAGAATATGAGTATTTACATGGGGACTTTCGTATGATCGAAATCGTGCTTTACGTGACCTCAAAACGCGATGCCCTCAAAAAACTGTAAACTGACCGTCTTCGTGAGCTCGACAAATTTCCATTGTTAGGTTAGATTTTCGCTGAAGATTCCAATCTGCGTGAAACAATGTCATCTGGAGATTCAGAGAATTATGAATTTTATCGGAATTACTTAGGTCGAATTGTATTATTTACCATTTTCCGTAATTCAATTTCTACTTCACATTCTCCCTCCTGTTTAATTTCATCCTAAATTCTGACAATTTCACACCAATCATGATGCATATGCAACGTGCACTCTACCATGCATGCAAACAGTCATTTAAATCTTTGAACGACTCAACCACGTACCTTCATCCCGAACAAGAAGCGGATAGGTAGCCCAGATCGTGTCCGCGCTCCAATTTGACTTCACTCCATAGTGTCGCCATAAATATTCCTCACTAGCCTCACTCATTTTATGCCAGTAAAATCTGGTTCATGACACGTAACACCGTCCTCTCGAAGGTCCCATCCGTCAACTCACCGCCACAAATCCACCAAGGAGTTGGATCTGGAGAGTATTTCCTGAGAAGACGTGAAACTCAGAGACCGAGAACGGTAATTTTTGGAATAAGGCAAAATCGTAATTTGATTACAAAATTGTAATTTCGGTTAAAAATCTGTAATTAATTTTCTAGATCTCTGATGACTAAACCGACGGTAATCGTTTGGAATCGCCTCGCAAATCTAGTTAGCACGCAAAATTTCGCACTTTTCGGCGACGCTGAGCTCAAGACGCTGAGGCATCAGCGGTTCAGTGCCTTAAAACGACTCCGGCTGCACCGAAGTCGCCACATATAACACACCATGCCATAAGTGGTAAGGGGAGTAGAGGAATGATGAAATGGATGGGCCGAGGTAGTGCCAATAACAAACTGCAAAGGAGGGACATAATATCATTGGGAATTTACTCAAGCTCACTAAACTACAAAATCAACAAGAGTCATTTCTTCGCCTCTTACAGAAAGAGAGAGCCAAAAACTGAGAGGGGAGGAGATTTCGGATCAAGTGAGCTATTTTTGAGAGGTTTTCTTTAGAGAGAAACTCTTCAGAAATACAAGCCATCCAACTCACAAGGCCTTTCTGACAAGAAGGGAGAGAAATGCTCTACGTTGAAAGAGGGCTTCGCTGGACACTGATTTAGGAGTTTCTTCAAACTCCTTGAGGTAGCTTTCCCACGTGGTTTTATTCCTTTAAACACCTTGCGAATGTTTCTACGGCTGAGGCCTTGAACGGAAGTCGGTTGATCTGCCTCCAAACCTCGAACCGAAATGTTTGGTTTTTTGAGACCCACTAATGTGCCTCCCACTGCTTACCAAGGTTTGGATGAAATGTGTGATGAATGGTACAATACATATGTATTGGTTAGCTTCAGGCCTTAAATGGTTGTTGATTCGGCCCCAAAACTGGACCCAATCATCGCTGAATTTATTGTAAATCACATTTGTGCAAACAAAGGGTCGTGGAGGGGTCACATGGTTGTTTTTTGGTGGCTGACCTAGAAATTTATGAAATGAATTTGTATGTGGCATTGGCCTGTGAATGTCGTGAATTGCACGTTCACTTATGAACCGCTGATTTGCATTTTTTCGGGAATATAACATGGTCACTATTCCAAAATTATGTTCTAAATATATTTATGAAAATATGTGTTCGGGCTCAAAGGATTTAAATGAACCACTCATCATTATTAGCCCAAGTGAGCTAATTTTTATGTTTCTGAAATGATAATTACATAACATGTTTCTGTGTGATTTAATTTATGCGAGTATATTCATGTTTATATATTTGTAATGGGATTAGACTCGAATTGGAATTGGCATACATGCATTCCATACGCACCGGATCAAATTTAGGATTATAGAGTGAGTGCATGAGATGAGTCTATGAAACTGGTCTGAGAATGGGTTTCCAAAAATATTAAGTGACTGAGGGTAATCCATTAATTTAAAATATCAATCGTCTGAAGGCCCAATTGGATATATACCTGAGGGTAGTCCACATTATAAAATATCATCAATCACTGAGACTCAATCTAATTGATACTTCCTGGAGGGTAGTCCACAAATATAAACAGTCTGAGATGGTCCACAATTTATAACACTTTGAGGCAGTCCAATCATCAGAAAATAATAACTCACAATGAGGCCATGAAAAAAAGAGCCTGTGAGGACTCCTGATCTCTAGCGTTGGGTCAAGTGTAGACATCTCATAGGATCATGCATTTGCTTGAATGTGTGTTTATTTTGGAACATCAAGACCGCACTTAGGGTGGCAGAGTGTTCCACTTAGTGGCCATTCTCCTATTGAGCCTTTAGCTCTACTCTACAGACCCCTTTATGTGCACTGTGGAGCGTGCGAGGAGATGGCTCTGGCCCCAGAGGCCGAGGGATTGTGAAGAAAGCTCTGGCACAACTTTGATGTATACATGTATTAGAACTTTAAGTTTAATGTATGTATGTATAAGAGTAAAACATATTAACCTTGTAACTATCGGGCATATAGTTGGATCTGATAGTGCCAGGCCAAGATCGAGTATTGGTTGTGTCAAGTGGTTTGTTACTCATGATTGGATGCAGGCCGGGAGGTATATTTGGCTATATTGGACTGTTCGGGACAGGTATAATGAGGTCTATATTTGCAGAGCTCCCGCATGCGTGAGGACTCCGCTCTCATTTTTTTAAAGTGTGTTCTGCAACCCGACCTCCACTTGTATTCCGCAAAGCTGACTGGGTGGTCAACGACCCCTGCTCAAAGCACAGAAACACCTCGGGACACCCGACATGTCACTGCACTAACCCAGACGCAAATGCCTATCCTCTCGAGTATCTCTAAAGGTCCAATAAACCTCGGCGATAGCTTCCCATCGTCATTAACTAATTTCACTCCCTCTTAGGCATCACCCTTCAAGAATACACAGATCCCCAACCTCGAACTCTATGTCGACAAGACATCCGCATAGCGACTCGTCGGCCTCGGTATCGTGAAGAAGATCACCACGATCAAGCCCACCTTCTGGTGTGTCTGAATCGATCGTGACCAAAGGATGGAGCCTCTTCCACCTCCTTCTGGCCAATATAACGCAGACCTGGTATGGCCTCCCATACATGCCTCATAGGGAACATCCCAGATACCTCGCCCGATAACCCGGTTGTTGTAGGCGCAATTCCACCAAGGGCGTGTTCTTCCTGCAAATACCTTATGATCTGTGCAGAATTACTGCTCGTGGAGCACGCCCTCTGTCACCTGTGATAGCCCCCTGACGCACCATCCATCTGAGGGTGGAAAGTTGTACCATCGCCATTCAGGTCATAGCCTGAAACTCTTCCAAAAGTGTGTCGTAAAACCGTCCCTATCCCACAGA
The DNA here is from genome assembly GCA_016808115.1 of Tetrastigma voinierianum. Lineage (NCBI taxonomy): Eukaryota > Viridiplantae > Streptophyta > Magnoliopsida > Vitales > Vitaceae > Tetrastigma > Tetrastigma voinierianum. The sequence continues at coordinate 139,808 of JAEQBH010001176.1, read as the reverse complement.
CCAGATACCGGTAATTCATGTGACCGGACCATCTTCTCTCGAATGTACAACCTACGTAATCTCCAAGGCGGCGGCCATCCGCACGCTAGAAAATGTGCCGACTTTCGTGAGCCGATCCACTATCACCCATAATGCTGCCATGCTTTGTTAAGGCCTCGTGGGCAAGTGCGGGTCACAAACCATCGTAACGCGGTTCCCACCTCCACTCACCCACCTCCACCCGGCCGCAGCTCGCCGCTTCTGCTTAGCCTTAACCTCACGAGACACGAGAGCATCGCCAACAAAGTCCCTTACGTGTCTCTTCATCCCACTCACATCACACGAAGATCCCGTACATTCTCGCCACCGATGCAAGGCAAATCGAGCGCTGAAACTCCATGAGAATCTTCCTCTCTCAAATCTGGCTGGACGTAACCACTACCCGCCCTTCTATATCGGGTGACTACCATCCGCGTGGATGGTTCAACCGCCACTTGTACCGACCGCACCCGTACCCCCGATGGGGACACTATCCTCGCGCCCCGCCACCGACTCAATCACTCGCCAACGAGACTGTGTAGCCAATTAAACTCCAAAGGTACCCCAGTTCAAGCCACGTATCGCAGCCCCAAACCGCCCCACGCCTCGCGATTCTCGCCACTCCCGGGCGAAGTGCCTATACTTAGCCAAAGCTCCTCGTGACTTCTCGGATCGAAAGGGCATCACCACCACATTTGCCTTACCTGGATGGAATGCAAAGTGAAGTCATAATCCCCAGAATTCCATCCATCTGCGTTGCCTCATATTGAGGTCCCGCTGCGTGAAAATATACTTCAGACTTTTATGGTCTGAGTACACCTCGAACTCCTCGCCGTATAAGTAGTGGCGCCAATCTCAAGGCGGCAGGATTCTAATCGTAAACTCCATGTCGTGTGTGGGGTACTCTCGCCAGATTCTTCAACCGACAAGAACCATAAGCTACTACCCTCCCTGACGCATCAAACACATCCTACCCTACTCCTCGAGGCATCACAATACACCAGGTACCCCGCCCGCCCGACCATCGCGATGGGAGCCGGCAAGCCCCCTTCAACTCCCTGGAATGCCCCTCCCCGCATCGGTCATCCTACTCAAACTTGACCTTCCGGTCAACCTAGTCATAGGTGTTGTTATCCTGAAGAAATTCTCAATGAATCTCCTATAATACCCAAATTAACTTCAAGAAACTACGTATCTCGGCGACTCCGACCGTTCTCCCAAATTCATCGCCTCAACCTTCTCGTCGACTGATTACCTCTGATGCCGACACCACGGTCCCAAAATCTCACCTCAATGTTTAACCGCACTACCGAATCAGCGTACATCCGATGGTCTCTCTACAATCAGAAACGATCCTCAAGTGATACCATGCTCCCACCTAACTCGAGGATCAAGATGTCATCCACGGTATCACACAAACCGATTTCCAAATAGGGCCTGGAATATCCTATGTATGAGGTCCATGAATGCTGTTGGCGCATTAGTCAATCCGAAGGGCATCAGTAAATAAGTACATAGCGGCGTCCATAAGCGTTTGTCTTGTGGATATCTTTGTATCTAACTCACCGTTTGATGGTAACTGGTTCGAAGGTCTATCTTGATGCATTCGCTTCTCTATAGCGATCAAACCAATCGCCGATCCACCAGTGATGTAGATTTTGATTCTTGATGTAACCACAATTATTCATAGATAATCAATACACGGTCGAAGGGTCTTGTCTTCTTCCACAAGCGAGCGAGAAAGCGCCATGGTGAAGTGCCAGTCTTATGAACCCTTTGTCCATTAACTCTGTGGCGGACTCGAGTTCTATGTACGGTGCCTCTATGCGGAGTCATAGAGATTCTGTTGAAATACCGAGGTGTGGCTTCCAATCTGCAGAAGATCACCATCGCATGTGAGTAGTCGGTCGCTCATCTGGAAAAACATACTTTCGCCATGACCTGGTAGATCTAAGTGCGGTCTCACCTAGTCCTCTAGAATTATGAGCTCGCTAACCATACACACCACTTTACATCCCTCCTTTGGTTTCATTATCTATCACAGGGCAAAATCATCTGCACTTGTCTCTGCGAAATACCACATAGTCTGTCTCATTGTGGCGATAGCTCTCGGCACCTGATCGATGCGATATGTTTGTCGTAATCATCCCAGGGATGACATGGAACTCGACATGTCCATGATCCCTCAGGTCCAGCGCTTGTGAGTGGGGTCCACAGGATCTCCAACTCCTAACCTCGGTGCTCATCACCCTGGCCCATAGCTCTGTGTGGAGAATACATTACAATGGCTCCTCTGGGTCTCGGCCTCTAAGTCCAACTCTATCTACCTGGCCCCGATCAGAGGCATTAGTTGAATCGCACCGAATCAAACCTCTTGCCAGTGGTGAGATATGCAGTATCTCTGTCTCTTGGTTTGATCTGCGACTCGGCTGCTTGGTGTGACGCGTCAGAACAACATGCTGATTTTGATGTCCCTGCCACCGTGGGCTCGTCACCACACCTCCCATACTGGCCTCTCAGACTTTGTGAAATATTGGGGTGCTGTATGGCTCCACAGGCGGGAGGCCAGCCACCTCCCAGCTGCATCTTAGTCTTGTATGAAATCTGCATCTCTGTTGTCCACCTTCTTGCAGTGGATTGTGATGTCCCAAAACCACACGGGATCCACACTGTCTGCGAGGCAATCAGTCTCATATGTCAGAGGCTGTGACAATGGTAGCACACCATCTCCGCTTTGGCAGCAACTCTCATACATCTGCTTGGCCAAACGCTCTCACTTCCACGGCGGGTGGCGGCGACACAGCTCTACGAACTTCGAAGCTCACGCCTCTTTCTGGTGGAAGAAGATTGTTGTCCTTTCTCTTACCTACTTTCATCTCCGGGGTACTCAGACCTCTCCATCTCTCTATGGTCAGTGTCGTCCCGACCATGGAATCCATATCCACAACAGTGAGTCCTACAATCCCAGCTGAATGGACAGCAGTCCATTCTCGAATCTCCTCACCTAGGCCATGTCTATGGCAACGTAATCGTCAGCGAATCGGGCTAACTAACATGAATCTAGTCATGGGCCATCATTATCATCACTCCGCCCGACTCCTCCCGAGCCTTGGCATGCCTCGGTCTCATTTTGCAGTGAGCAGCTCACGAAACTCACCCATGTATCCTTAACCTCAAAGTCTCTAGGGCCTCGCCCGTCCACCATACGGGCCTTCGCCCTCTAGCATTTGGAATGCATTAACCTGTCCGACTTCGTATTCAGTTAATTCATAGCCTCAGGTATGTTCATTTGCATAAACCCGATGAGTACGCCCACCATCAGATTCCTCCCATGTGAGCGTCGGATAGTGCGCTTTAAACCTTTGGAGGTTCACCGGACCTCACGACCTTCTGTTATGCTTTTCGCGAGCAATATGACGTTGCGATACCTCTTTGCCTCATGAGCTGATAAATACCCAGTGACTGGTCAAAATGTGTGGTGCTGACCGGTGCCACGGGTGGTGCCCTCTGCAAAATCTCGTCTACTAGCCATACAGTCGCAAAGCGGCGGTTAAATCTCAATACACGATATCAAAAGACTCAACTGACCTTGAGCACTGTCTTTACATAAATCAGTGTATACACGGCCTATCTTGCATTTCACAATTATTAAGGCAATCAATTCTGCATTTAAAATATTATTTCAACAAAAATTTTATTTTTAGAAATTTATTTTCAAGAAAAAATTTTAATCTAATTTTATTATTATTTTTCATTTTCCATAACACCCAAATAAATTTTTATTTTATAAAATTTATTTTCTATCTTCTTCAGTTTTACTATAAAACCTTAGAAAAAAATTCATTTCTTGATTCTCATCCCTTAAATTTAATAAATTGTATTTTCTTCATTTTCTTTTCAGTTTGTATTTATTACTCGAATATTTTTTTCATATTTCTAATAATAACTGTGATACAATCACCAACACATAGCGATCTCATCACTATGGTAAGCATACCATTTACACAATAATTCATCAAATCACACAAAACGTTGCATGTATCCTAATGTTGTCGATTTTCCTAGGTAATCTCATACCTACACTTATGTCGAACCACCCCAAATTGGTGATGGATTACTATTCGAGCTCCTAGGTGATAGTATACCTAAGCTCGATACCAAGCTGACACCCCAAAGCCGGGGTGTCCGTTGTCACGATCAACCAGTGAATACCGTCAAATCTTCGGGTGACGACATTTTCTAAGCTCGAGGCTTGAGTCTCAACTTCTCACGGGGGCTCATCAAGCTACAAAACCTACAAAAACCTGTCCCCCAGGTCCAAATATAACATTCTATGATTAAAGCGACCATGACATATAAACCAATACTCATAATAATGTATATATCTGACCATGGATTCGAGTTCGAATTTTACTCTTATATATATATAATAGAATCTAATATTAATACATGTGGCAATACATCACGCTTCCGAGTCAACAAATCTGACTTTCTTCTAAACCTCGTCTCCTAGGATGGGCGGGTATTCACCTTTTGTATCCTGTGCTATTAAAATAATATCTGTGGTGTGAGCTAGTAACCATTAGTGGAATATATACTAAGTGAACATCTCACTTTTTAAAGTGATGATGTTCGAAATAAACATACCATTCAAATAGACCATGAATCTTTATAACGGATACTCTACTGATAGCTGTGGGATGGAGTCATATTCAGCTCTCTCAAACTTCCTTCTCCTTTCTCTTATATAGAATAGTTATATTTATTTGTTTATGGATAGCCTCAGATGTGTGTATATCAATTGGGCGACTCAGGCGATTGATATAATTTGTTGTAGACTACCCTCCGATGAATAATGTGGGCAACTCAAGCATAGATTAATTTTTGTTTGTGGACTTCTCTCATTAATCATCCATTGGGCCAACTCCAGATTGATATTTTAATTTAGTTCTCTCAGATAATTAATATTTTTAGACAACCCCTCAGGAGCATTTTCTCTCTGAACTCATGTCAAACACTCACTCCTATAGTCCTAAAGTTTTGTGCATATACTGGAATGCATCTTAATTCAATACGATCCTAATTCACGGGTAAATATAAACATGCATATATTTTAAAAATTTAATTCACCTGATCATGTCGCTGTAAATTAATTAATTCATACAACATCCAAAATTAGCTAGCCCGGGCTAATGATCAAATCTGAGTAGTGTTCTACTTGAATTGCACCGACTGAAACATATTAATTAAAGTATTTTGAGAATAACATTTCGGGAATATGAAACCATCGGTTACTGTCTCAGAAAAATCCTAAATCAATAGTTCTTATTGAACCCGCATTTCCTTGCCATTCCGATACTATACATGGCTTACCATTTAATACATAAATCAACACACCCATTAACCCAAGCAGCTACCCACGGGTACATCTTCGCAACGAGCCCTCAAGATTCTAAAAAAATTCCAACAGACCGATTAAATTTCAGGTTAAATCAAATATTATTGTTCAAACCTCAATCAGCAAATATTGAAAAACACTTAAATAAAGTGTACTTCAAATAAGGAAACTATCTGTGAGTTTGTAAAATTTCCAAATCAGTACACCATAAACTATCGCGTGGCGGTTCTCTTCTTATCCACGAAAATCTGCAAACGGTCGAATGAATGCGATATTTTGAGAAGAAGTTCTCTCTCTAAAGAAAATCTCGAATAAATGGCTCTGTCGATTTGCTCACGGTTTTCCGTTTTCACTTTTTGAGGTTAGAGATGGTCAATATTCATTTTGGCGTTTAGTAGCTTAAACTTTTAAAAATGGCGTTTATGTCCTCGCCGGTTTTGACGTATTCGGCTCTATCTCGGCCGTCCATTTTATCATTTCTCTGCCTTGCCGCCTCTCATGGTACTTGCTATAAGTGACTTTCATTATGAGTACTTTTCGACACGAACGCGATGCCTCGAAGAAAGTGTAAATTAGTATCACAAATCGTTAATTTACGTTAGCTAGATTTTCTGAAGATTCTTAGTGAAATCAGTTTAATCGTAGCAATTAAATATTTCCCGACGCAAACAACGATCTACTCGAAAAACGTGTGTGAGTTGTCTCGGTCTGTTGAAATTTTGCGCTATATTAGATTTTGCGGTGTCTGCGGTGAAATCGTTAATAATGAATCTGAGAATAAATTATTGATTTTTAGCGTTCTAATTAGCATTCTGATTTGCCATTTTCGAGAAATTAGATTTCTGGTGCTAATAACAAATAAAAAAATAATAGAAAAAAATCGAAAACCTTCTCTTTTCCGAGAGAGACCTGAAATTTGAATCTCCATGATTGTTGGTCTCTTTAGCCTTCTCATCGGTCGGATATCTCATTTCCCCCAAAATTTCTTATTGCTCTCTTTGTATTGGTCCTCCCCAATAAAAGAAAAATAATAATAAAAAAAACACCCATCCTTTGTCCCCTGTCTTTGTTCTCCCAAGAAAAAAGAAAATATAATAATAAAAAAAAATCTTTCATTCAGCGATTGTGCCCCACTATAGCGTTCTTCCAAGAGAAAAGAAAAAAATATGTTCTTTTAAGAACATTCTTTTCCAAAAGGGAGGTGGCCCTTTGGATGGCTACCACGTGGGGCCTCCCACAGTTCATCTCAAATCAAACGAATAAATTGATTTTTCTGTAGTGGTCACTATGGCAACTTATGATCAAGTGTACTCACCCATCTATATATATATATATATATATATATATATATATATATATATATAGATTTATGTTTTGAAATAAGCTTATTCTCTAATTTATTTGAGCTTATTTTCTTTGGTAAAATTATAGGTGTTTGTAAATAATATTTATTTGGAATCACTCCTGTTTGACTTCCTTCACCACCTCTCGTCACCATTTCACTGAAGGTACTTTGTATATTACATTATAGTGCATGTTTTGGATTCAATCCTCATTCTTACGTAATATTTATGCCATCCTATTACCATAGAACTAGACCTCGAGGTTTATGTGAACAAATTGATTAAAAATAGTTTTTAAGAGTTGTTTTTCTCTTGTTGAGGCGATTGGTAATCAAGGGTTCGATTTATGTTTCAATTGTAGCTTGAGTACTCTAGTTTGGGGTGGAAGAATTGTTTTTAAACGGAGTGCATAAAGTCCTCCACGATATTATGTTTAGGAGAATTTAGAACCACAATTTCCAACCCGCAAGTTAATTTACAATGTTTTTTAAATTAAACCAAGTATTATTATTAAAGAATCAAAAGTAATGGGAGAAATAAAAAAATATGGAGAGAACATCTTTGAAACTGAGCCGAAAAGTCTTGTATACGGTAATAAACTACGAACTGATAGGAGAAAAAGTCTCACGTGCTATATTTTTGAATAGATTATAAAGGATATAAGATATATAGAGAGGAATGAAATAATATAACAAATAAAATAACTAAATAAAAATATGTATGTATGTTTGATCTTAATTATTTGATATAATGAAACCTCAGTACATTAATGGATATAAAAAAAAGAATTACAAAATAAATTTTCGAGAATGACCGAGGAAGAGGATTTTCCCCAAAAAAATCTATACAAAAATTAGCATAATAAAGGCTTTTTAACAAATATGTTTTGTCATTTGAATCTCTTATATATCTTAGTAAAGATCTGACAAGAAGATGAAAAATCAATGATCATAACAGACAACTGATCTGTCTGATTAATGCCAAAAAGTGCAATTTTGAATCCTATATTAGATAGGTTTTTTTGAGTGCTTTTTGCGCATTAATCATGTCATTCTCTAATTAAGGTAATTTAGTCATGCCAGTAGCACTTATGCCATTTAGAATTTTTGGATTTGTTTTTTTTGTGAAACTGCACACTTTTGGAGTTCAATTTCAATACAAAAGGATGAATCATGAAGTGGAATTCAAGTCACCGAATCAATAAGCCCAGAATCAATAGAAAACAAAGGCAAAGTGAAGAAAATTCGATACGATTGAAGAAATTTGGATGAAAAACGATGAAGGATCGGCAATGCGGGGAATTTTCGCTAAGCTTGCGAAAATTTTCGCTAAGATGAAAATTTCGCAACCTTGCGAAAATTTGTAACCTAGCGAATGCCAAATTAAGCTGAACCACTCCAAATTTAAAGCTATGCTTGTTCATGCTTGAAAATAATTTGATTTAAACTTCTCACAAAAATTTCGCTAGCTTAGCGAAATTTAGTAATAAGCCAGAGTACCCGCCCATAAGCGGAAATTTCTTGTTTCGCTAGACACAATTGATTTGGCTAATTAGCGAAATTCTTGACCTAGCGAAATTGATCTCTCGATCATGCTTTGTAATTAATGCCAAAGCCGCCTCCCAGACTTGGTGTATTACTTAATTGTCACATAACTTGCGATTTCATAGGTTTTTTAGGTATTTTCATACCTTGAGGAGGCCTATATAAGCCCCTCTTGTTTTGTAACTAAAAAAGGAAGAGAGGAATTGAAGGAACAATTGGGAGGAGGAGAAGATATTTTTGTAAGTTTTCATTTTGTAAATAAAGTCTTTTATTTTAGGTTTTGCTTTTCTCTCTTCTCTCTCCTCTTTCTCTCCACTCTCATTTTGAACACCCTCTTGAGGATGAATGACTCGAGATGTAGCTAAAACTCCCTTTCTTTAAAGAAGAGGAAGGAAGCTAGCTTGGTGGTGGGGCATATGCATGTTGTCCTCTTGTATTAAAAGCTACATGTAGTGTATTTATGGCCCTTATATTCTCAAAACATGGTTGCATAACATTGAATGTCATTAATTTGGCCAATACTCTCCATGCTTTAGAATCCAGTGCATATTCAGTGAGAGAGTCTTTATGATTCTTTTAGATGGTCTTCTGAGCCTCTAAAATGATATTTTATATATTGAGTTTCTCAAATTAGGGTTGCATAGCATTTAATGTTATTGATTTGGCAATACTCTCCATGCTTTAGAATTTGTGATTCTTTAGATGGTCTTCCTGAGCCTACGAGATGATATTAAATGTGGGTTTTAAGCCTTGATAAAGGGGCATGCTTGCATGCTCTTTGTATTGACTCAGTAGTTGTTTCTGTGGGATGGTTGCTAGTTAAGCATAGATCGGTTATACCCGGGGACGCTATAGGTTGCTTGTCATAGCGGATAAACAGAGGACACTTGTTTGCCTAGCTTTTGAGTTAGTAACCCTAAATCTTAAGTTAACTTTTTCACACTTAAATTTCGGTTTTACAATTCTCGATTTTCAAAACATTCCCCACTTTGTTTTGAAACCCAATTCAAAGAATTAAATAGAAAACACACCTTCATGCACTTATACAAACCATTTTTAGGATGAAAACCCCATCCCGTGTTCGACCACTGACCATATCTCTTTGCCGGTAACGACTACGATGGTAGGAAACAAGTGTATATAAATTTTGTTGATTTTAGCTTGACCTCTTGTGGCAAGAATCAAATGGCGCCGTTGCCGGGGATGGTGCCAAACTACAAATGGTAAGTTGAAAGTACTTGTGATCCAGCATCCGCAGTGAAGGTAACACTTTACCTCTTTTTGCGGCTTCGGTGCGAGGCGCGATTTTGCGATTAGCGGTAACTACCTTTGTTTAGGTTTTTCATTCGGTCGATTTTTTTTTTTTGTTAGTTAATCTTAACCTTTCTGCAAGCTTTGTTGGTTCTCTTTGTTGTCTCTACAATTTTATGAGTGTTCTCTGACGATGGGATAGAGGCATCGGGTGGGCTTGAATAGGATAAGTACTGGCTTGACCTGGCTAGTGAAGTCGGTGTACATCACGATACCATGGATCCACTATACGAGGAACAACGAGCCAGCAGGAACCCCATGAATCAAATGCCTATAGAACCGCGGGGATCATCCACCCTCCACAGAGTTAGTGCCCACAGTCACATCATTCCTCCTGAAGATGTAGCGGTGAGGCGTGTTAATGCCTCTACTCCCCACGTATCATGGTATGGAAAATGAAAATCCATGCACACTCATATTAGGATTTTAGGGGAGGTTTGCACTACCTTTAAGGAAGGTATGATGGACATGGATTTGCTGAAGCTAAAGGCATTTCCATTGCTCTGGGCAAGGCGAGAATGTAACCGACTCATTGGGGCTAGAACCATTAGAAATTGGGAATTTGAGAAATTGCGGGCGGAATTCTGAAAGTTTTTCAGTACTCATAAAACCAATAATTTGAAAAGACAAATTTACACCTTTGCAGCTCAGGATGGTGAGAGATTTTATCAGTGTTGGGACAGATTTATGGAAACCATCAGTGCATGTCCACACCATGGGTTTGACACTTGGATGTTGGTGAACCACCACGTAATTGGTATGTCCCCTGCCGCGAAATGACTTTTGGAAACTATGTGTGAGGAGACTTTTAAAAAGCAAACATCTGATGAAGCCATGGATTTTTTAAAGTGCGTGGCTGAATTCTAGGGTTAGGATGAACTGGCCACTAGAAATTGGATAGGATGAGACCACCGATCAACGAGAAGTGGGATGTAATACCTTTGCACGAAGAAATAAAGTAGGAAATTTAAGTTTCCACCCTAGCTAGGAAGGTAGAAGGAGCTTGAAGGCAAACGGCGAGAGGTGCATGCGTGGTAGAAATCTGCACGATCCCGATTCTTGCACGATTTCCAATTACATGCGCTGACGAGCGGTGTCCACATGGCCCCTGCCGTTGAAGATTTGATGTCGAGAATGTCTGAACCAACGTAGAGACGATTCAAACCCTGACAATCAATGTTCCATATGGTAGTACCTACAATTCCAATTGGAGGAATCACCCACCCCAACCTTGCATGGAGACCCGACCCCCTGTTTATGTACTGAGGTGCGAACCTCGGGTTGGTTCCCCTACATGGCTCACAATGACCACCATCCTCATCTCTTGTGGAGCAAGCCATTTTTGAATTTGAGTAAGGTGGTGGGCAACTTTATTGAAGGAACAAAAGGAATCAATGCATATTTAGCCTGAAAAGTTGATGCATGAAAGTACAGCGAATATAAGAATAGATGGGCTTGAGGCTTGATCTGACCGGAAAATTGATAACTACGTGTTGATCACCAAAATCAGAGTTGTTAGAGGTCTGAGAGGAGGTTTCCGTCACAAACACTTCCAAATCCTAAAGGGATTCATGAGGTGAGGTCATCCGACAATTCGGGAATGGATGAGGTTAAGGCCCGTAATAACCCTTAGAAGCGAAAGAGGTTGATTAACCTATGCGAAGCACATTGAAGAGTCGGGCGGGGAGAAGGGTACCCAACTGAGCATATTCTCCTGGGGAGGATTGATGAAATCTGGTATACCACCTCGTTTCCCTGACACTTAGGAAAGAAGAGCGACTCAGCCAAGCGGGCATTCTTGAGGTTTTAAGACGAAGTGAAGGTTAACACCTTCTTGGACCTAATCAAACAAGTCCACTGCTTATGCAAAATTTTGAAAGATCTTTGCACAATCAAAGGAAGGGGATTAAGAGCATTGAGAAGAGGCATTTCTCGAACATATCGGTGCCATAATCCAAAGCAAATGCCTGTCAAATACAAAGATCACGGATCTCCCACAATTCGGTCGATATTGGTAGAATTGCATAGAAAAGTCCTTTACTTGATTTAGGAGCAGTGTGAACTAATGCCTTATTCGGTATATCTAAGCGAGTTAGGTCTGAGTGAACTTAAACCTACCAACATCACACTCTCATTGGTAGATAGATCGGTGTCCTAAAGGGGATGGTTGAGGATGTCTTATTGAGATAGACAAAATTCTACCCGGTAGATTTTGTGGTACTTGACAGACAATTGCTAATAAGACCCAATCGTATACCAATCATCTTCAGAAGACCATTTACGTACTTTGCCAAATCATGATAATAAATTAGGAATGAGCATTACAATTAACTTTTAGTAACATGACCATGAGTTGAACATCTTTCATTTGAGCAACAAACGCATGAGTTGCACAGAAATTGAAAATCAAATTTACGATGACATTGTTTCAATTGATCGGTGCGAGAAAACACGATGTCAGGGAAATGCAAGTGATCGGCCGAAATGAAAAATTTGGTCTTGCCATCGCACCTGCTGAGCGGTGCGCCGATTCAGCGAGTCGTCGCGAGAGCGAGATCATGATTAGGCACCCAAAAACCAAGGAGGTGGCGAATAGCTGCGGGGAGTTGAGAGATTATCCTCCTTGACCCCCCTTGAGTAATTCGGAAATTAGGCGTTTGGTGTTTTTCAAAAACCAGTGCAGATTCTACCACATTTATTTTACATTTTAAGTTAATTAATTTTGTTAGTTTTAGTTAGTTTTAGAGCAATTTTAATATGATTTTCATTTTAAGTAGCTTAGTCTATATATTTTAAGTACTTTATTTTGAATTTTTTAATATTCAGCTTCATATAGTAAATTTTCTAACAATAATTTTATTTCTATAATTTTATTATTAATTTAAAATTTTCTGATTTGAAGTCAGTGTTGGTCGCTAGAAGTATAGAAAATTGGCGGGAATGACCAACCGGTTGCCGTTAAGCTTATATAAACGGGGAGGGGTTTGGTTTTAGAATGCCATGCATTCTCCCCCTCCAGTAGTGTCCTGAGCTTCAGTGAAGCCACATATCCGGCTTCTACGCCAGTGACTTCATGCCATGACCCTGCCCTGCGCGCGTTTGCGCGACCCCTGCGCGCGAGGCTGCGCGGCCCGAGTTTCTAGTACCGGAGTCCTCGGTCGCGCCGCGCGCGACCACGTAGGGCCTTGGTGAGCTCACCGCTGCGCGCCCGAGGCCACGATTGTTCGGCTGCCCAGGCTGAGCCCAGCGCGGGATGCCGTGCCCTCGGTTCGGCTTCTTGAAGGTGCCTGTGTGGTGATCGGTCTCGAGCCTTGTTTAGTTAGTTCGGGCCGTTTGATTCTGATCCAGTGAGCCCGAGTTCGGTTGCCTTGGGGTGGTTGGTAGCCTCGAGCTCACGGATTCGATGCTACGATGTAAGCCGATTATATTTTACGTGGTCGAGCTTTCTTCGGAGTTTTAGTCATATTTGGTATGGTTCGTACTTTCGAGGTGGGTCCGTCTTCGGCCTCGGGTGAGATTGTGCGCTGAGAGTGGCTGGGCTGGGTCCTGGCTCCTGTGCCATCCACCGGTCCCGGAGCGTTATCACGAGGAGGCCTCGGGGGGATTAGGCGTTACTCCGGGACGGATGGGACCGGGGCCTATCGCTGTACCACGGAGGAGAGTTAGGAGGCCGGCCCTCCCAGCGGGCTCTTCCGGGCCAGGCCAGTCATCATCTTATGACCTCCCAGTGCCGATCGCGTGGCCCGTGGAGCGCTATCACCTGAGTTGTCGCACCAGCCCGAGGATTCGGGCCCGTGCGTAGGAACCCGTTCGGGGAATGTTTGACTCCAGCGAGAGAGTTTCATCGAGTGTTTGCAGACGTCCGCGTGGCGGCCCGGATCTGGGGAGTCTTTGAGATTGATCGGGAGTATTCCTCCTACCCTTCATGACTTCCGCGGCGGTTTTGTACGAGAGTGGTAATGCGGTTCTACCCGATACATGACATGGGGAGGCAGACGGTCGCTAAATTGATTCGGTATAGATGACCACCTGGTGGCCTCGGACAGTAAAATATTTCGGCGGCGTGGGATTGCGCATCACGACCCAATTGGAGGATTCTGAGCTTGGGCCCACGCCTCACGGGGAGATGGTTTGACATTGGCGGGCATCACTGGTCCCGATATTCTCTGAGGAGCGAGCAGCCTCGAATGCTGTGATTGACCACTTGCTACGACCGGCTTGTTTCTCGCGGCGTATATGCGGAGGAGGTGCTCATCAGGAGGCACTGCGGATCTCGAGTTTTAGTTTGACCCCTCTAATTTGGTGATGGCTTACTGTTGCGGTTGAGGAGAAGGTCCATCGGAGGACTGGCCGGCGACATTCCATTACTTATGCGCGACTCACTATGCTGTGTTCTCGACGGATGGGATTCGGAGCCCGGGCTAGAGATGAGAGCTAGATGCCCACATGTAGTGTCGATCAGGCAAGGTTATGACTATGCAGTTTCATTCCATATCTCGACCGCGAGACCCGGGAGGAGGTACAGGTCGGGAGATTTGAGGACCACCACCTGGATGATATACGCCCCAGGCAAGGGTACAAGGACTCCACATTCGGATCGTTCCTCCATCTCCTCCACACACTACATCGGCGGTACGGTAGATACTCCGGAGCCTTCTATTTAGCACATCATTCAGGAGTACATCCGTGTTTTAGCTCGAGAGAGATAGTTGGTGTGATGGATGCCATACGCTCACTTGCGGCTACAATTGCCCGGGATCGGAGTTGTGATGCCATTCTACGACTCGGATGTGGCCAGTGCAGGTCTTCCTCGTGATCTGCCGGAGGGCCAGCCGGCGATCACGGCTGTTGGATGTTTTGGGCTGCGGCGGCCCGGCGTTCGGGCCACCACACTTCACCACCACGAGCGGTGGGGTGGATTGGGTTTCTTTGATTTTGTTTAGTTATCGGCTATCAAGCGCCTCTTGATCTTGATTAGGATTTATGTATTAGCCATAGTAGGCGGTGATATTACTAATATTTAACTTTGTGTTCATGTATTAGCCACTTTGGCTATATCAAAAACCTGTCGGTATATATATCTGAACTTTGTATATCGTATTTTGTGCTTTGCTATGTGTAAATGTTTTCTTTTCAATTGAACAATTGAATTGCCACCACAATTAGACTGATTGAATTGCTTTTGTTGGAAAAGGGTGAATCCTTGTTGTCACTTATATGCTAGGACAAATTCCATGCTTGAAGAACTGATTTATGGTCAATTTACAAAGTTCTGCATACTCAACTTGGGAATTTCTCCTTATGCTAATTCACATAACACTCAGTTTGTTTCCAATGAGACATGAGTGTGGTACTTCTTTTCGCTTTACCAGCTGGCCTTAGGTATGTTGGCAACTGGGATAGGTTTGTGTTACCTATAGTTAGAGTAATGTGTCTTCGAGGAAAAGAAAGAAAAAGCAAAAGAAAAAGAAAAGAAAAGAAGAAAAGAAAAATAAAGTCATGAAGTTTTGCCTTGAAGAAGCCGGCAGCGGTCAAGGGTGTATGGCGAAACCTTTGAAGCAGATGCCCTAAGCCTTAATTGGCTGGGAGTCATCGATTTTGTGGTCGTTACATGGGTGGATAGGTGAAGTTTAATGACTTGTGGGTGCTTAATTTCGAAGTCATTAGTCGGGAGTGAAGCCTTTAAGTTGAAAGTGGTAGTGATCCTTTTGGCTTGATGCCACACAAGCCTTAATTGGTTGGGACAGATCGGTGGACCCCCGTTACACGGACTTTGAGTGAAGTACGATTTTAAGCATTGCACCTGCAGTGTAGATGAATAAAGAAAGAAAAGTGCAACTAGCCTATCTAGGTTGTTGACAACTTAAAGGCCATGTCGGTGCTAGGTTGGGGGAGGTAGCAATTTGCGAGTTTATTAAGCAATAAGTTACATAAATAATCATTAGACTTAGGTGGAAATTCAAGTTGAATTATGGATCAAAATTGGCCTCTAGAATTGTTCTTGTATGGTTGGTTCTTTCATATCGGTTCTGACTTTGATTTCAATTTTCGGTTAAAGTATTGTTATATGTACATATACCTTTTTGAATCATAACCTTTTTGAAAATCACCACATGCATCTTCTTTTTGTTTTGCATTGCTAAGGGACTAGCAACGTTTCGGTTGGGGGGTGTGATTAATGCCCAAAAAATGCAATTTTGAATCCTATATTAGATAGGTTTTGAGTGCTTTTTGCGCATTAATCATGTGTCATTCTCTACCCGATTGAGTGTTCTAGTCTTCTTAATGCTTATATGCCATTTAGAGGGTATTTTGGTTGTTTTGAAACTTTTGCACACTTTTTGGAGTTCAATTTCAATACAAGGATGAATCATGAAGTTGGAATTCAAGTCTACGACCATCAACTTGACCCGAATCAATGAGAAAACAGGCAAAGTGAAGAAAATTGATGGAGTTGAAGAATTTGGATGAAAGCAGTGAAGGATCAGCAATGCGGGAATTTTCGCTAAGCTTGCGAAAATTTTAAGCTAAAATTCTTGAATTTCGCAGCCTTAGCGAAAAATTTAAGCAACCCTATGAAAATGCCAAATTTCGCTAGACCACTCCAAATTTCGGCTAACCCTTTGTTCATAGCGAAAATAATTGATTTCTCTTCTACAAAATTTAAGCTAGCTTAGCGGGAATTTCGCTAATGTGAGTGCCCACCCATAGCGAAATTTCTTGTTTTTCGCTAGACTTTGTTGATTTAGCTAATTAGCGGTGCCCGACCTAAGCGAAAATTGATGCCTGATAAATGCTTTGTAGTGAATGCCAAACCGCCTCCAAACTTGGTGTATTACTTAATTGTTCTATAACTTAGCCAATTTCATAGGTTTTTTTGGTATTTTCATACCTTGAGGAGGCCTATATAAGCCCCTCTTGTTTTGTAACTAAAAAAAGGAAGAGAGGAATTGAAGGAACAATTGGGAGGAGGAGAAGATATTTTTGTAAGTTTTCATTTTGTAAATAAAGTCTTTTATTTTAGGTTTTGCTTTTCTCTCTTCTCTCTCCTCTTTCTCTCCGCTTTCTGGTACACGAACACCTCTTGAGGATGGCTGAAGCTGAGATGCTTAGCTAAGCCTCCTTTCTTTGAAGAGGAAGGAAGCTAGCTTGGTGGTGGGGCATATGCATGTGTCCTCTTGTCTTAAAAAAGCTACATGTAGTGTATTTATGGCCCTTATATTCTCAAAACATGGTTACTAACATTGAATGTCATTAATTTGTGTCTCTCTCCATGCTTTAGAATCGATTGCATATTCGGTGAGAGAGTCTTTGTGATTCTTTAGATGAATCTTTCTGAGCCTCCTAAAATGATATTTATATGTTAGGTTTCTCAAATTAGGGTTGCATAGCATTTAATGTTATTGATTTGTAATACTCTCCATGCTTTAGAATTTGTGATTCTTTAGATGGTCTTTTCGAGGCCTGCGAGATGATATTAAATGTTAGGGTTTTAAGCGATAAAGGGCGTAAGCGCATGCTACATGTATTGACTCAAATAGGAGTTGTTTCATGGGTGAGGTTTGCTAGTTAAACATAGATCGGTTATGCCGGGGGACTATGAAGTTGCTTGTCATAGCAGCGGATAAAACAGAGATTTTGTTTGCCACCAGCACCAGAGATTAGTAACCTAAATCTTGAAGTTAACTTTTTCACACTTAAATTTCGAGTTTTACAATTCTCGATTTTCAAAACATTCCCATTTTTTGAAACCCGATTCCAAAGAGTCCAAATAAAGCCTTTACCTTAATTGCATATGCAAACCATTTTTAGGATGAAAACCCATCCAGTGTTAGATACTGGAACCTTTATACTGCCGATAGTGACTAATGTGTAAAGACAGAGTGTATATAAATTTTGTTGATTTTAGCTCTCGGCCCTCTTTTGTAGCTGTACGAATCCAACGTCGAAACAAGTGGCGATAGGTGAAAAACAAATTAAAATTCAAATCTATGTGGAAGAGCCATAATGAGAAATAAAGATGATAGAAATATACATAGATTGAGGTGATTTAAGGCAAAGAATTGTTAAAAAATTAACCATCCTTATTAACGAAAAGAGCTTTAGAAGAGAGAGCACACAAGAGAAAATAGGAGGGGCTAGGTTTCAACTTGAAATTATTGTAAGAAATAAGTAACAAAGTAGACATGTAGAAGATATCTATATTGCCAAGTATGGATTCATGTGTGTTTTTCACCTATTAATTTAATAAAATATAATAAAAATCAAATCCTATGTCAAAAATAGAAATGTAATGTGTCTTTGTTCTATACACTTAAAAGATAAAGAATAAATAAATGAACAATGTGGGAGGTGGGAAGATTAAAAACTTGGAGAGACCTCCCGTATGAAGGTTCAAAAAGTTAAGGAAGAAGCTATATTTAGTGTGGAAGAGTCTGGAGAGTAGGGGATTATCCCAGAGTCTTCTATAGACCTCTTGTAAATACATGTACATAATAGATAATTCTAGAACTCTCTTGATTTTTAAAAAACCTTCAAATTTGAGAGCTTTCTCAAAACATTGTATAGGGTTCTTTCTTCAGTAGAGTTTCTTTCTTCCAAGTGTTCTTTTATGAGTTCTTTTACCATCTAAGCCATAGATAGAAGTCGAGCATAGCAAGCGAGCGAGTGGGAAATTGACTTAGCAACAATCAATGAACAAGTTGTCTAAGTCTTTGTACGAAGCAATGAGGAAAGACTAAGTCCGTGACATGTTGGTTTGATGATTGATCCAATGAGAAAAAAGAAAAAAAAAAGAAATTTTTTTAAGAATATGACAATAAGAGAAGCCTTCAGGGCCACTTAAGTCTAAAGTTTTCAATTCGTTCCTTTGCGGCTAATTTTTGCTGGACTACGGGAAAAAATCTTCATGATTTGGTGCTTTCTAGCCGTATCATGAAAACATCTTTATCTTCTTTCATAATTGATTGATTGACTCTCATGCTACCTTCCCTTTGCCTTCTTCCCTCGTTTTTCTCAAGAAAATGGAAATATCTTAAATGCTAAAAGCCCAGCTCCTGCCTCCTTACTTTGAATCGGAAGTCGGGGCCTTTTGTTATAGTTTTAAAATTATTTTTTGTTCTCGACAATATGGAGAACACTTTTAATTAAGAAAATATTATTGACAACGACATATTTTATTTCCAATGTCTTTGAAATATTATCGTCGATTAGGTTATTTGGAAAATACTAAGGTAAGGAAAATTATATTATTTATGTTTTATTTTTAGTTTTCTTAATAAAAATCTCAAAAAAAAAATAAAAAATAAAAACTTACATTTTTTTAAATTATATAATTTTATATATAGGAACCTATGATATAGTAGAGTCTTGATGGTCTGGAATGCGATATCCGCTTCTAGGCCCCATTTGAAACTGTCTTTCTTCAATGGCCAGGCTATGTTGCCATATTGTGCTACAAAATGGCGATAATAACCAATTAATCCCAGGCACGCAGTTATTTTTAGGAGTGAGGAATGGACGATGTAACATCACCTCGATTTGGACTTGTCCACGACACGCCTTAGTTTGGAGATGATATGTCCCTGATGCTCCAATCACCCAGATTGGCGAATTTTCATTTTTCTTTATTATCAAAGAGTTCTTTGTGATTCGAAGGCTATGACACATAGTAAGATAGGTTGTAGTGCTCTTCAAGAGTGCGATTGTATACCAAGATATCATCAAAGAAAACCAAAACAAATTTTCGCAAACATTCCCTACACACCTCATTCATAAGAGACTGAAAAGTAGCAAGGGAATTGGTGGAGTTGACGGGCATGACCACAAATTCATAATGGCCTTCCTTAATATTACGAATCTTGATCTTAGGAATGTCATTTGGATTCAATACGAATCTAGTGATAAAAGCAGGCAAAGTGCAGCTTTGAGAAAATAGAAGCTCCATGTAACTGACCAAAGCTCATCAATAAAGGGAATGGGAAACCTATCATGAATTGTGGCTTTGATGTGACGTGATGATCGGCAGCAAAATGCAGCTCCCACCCTTTTGCGAACTAAGAACATGGCTCGAGTAGCAAGGCGAGGTGGTCTTTAGTGTATAATCTTAGACCAGGTAAACAAAAAAAAATAAGGACATGTTTGGGAAAAAAAAAACCTGTAATATTTGAAATATCAACGGAAAAAAAACCCACTCTTTGTTCCTTTATCCAAACATGTAGTAAAACTTACACTAATGAATCTACCTTCTGATGGGCCGCGGTCTTATCTCGGAACTTGAAATTAGGGAAGGGTTTCAGAATTCGAGTTTTGGATGTGAATAGTATTTTTGGAATAAAAAATACAAATTTTATTATAAGTTTAAAAAATATGACCAAACTAAATGCGGTTGGCCATTATTAATGGATACAAAACGGCGTTAGGCGAGTCGTTAATGACAACGACTTTGATGCGATGGCCAAATGCGTTTACAATGCTAACTATTGATTTTGAAATTGCCGATGACGGCGGTTGTGAATGGCGACGTTGATAACCGAAGGTAGGTAGATCCCTGCTTTTGACGACCGTGTTCCCTCAAATGACAACCTTCCCTTTTCCCCCTTCCCCCATTCTTCTTCCTTTTCTCTGCCGCTCCCATGCTCTGACGCCCCATCCACACAGGCGGCGGCAAGGGTGCACTGCTGCCGTCCCGATAGCTCTCGCCACGGGGTTTGTTCCCACTCCCATTTTCTTGCAATCTGTCTAACCTTAACTAAAAAGGGGCTTGTGTGATTTAGGGTTTCATTTAGGATTTGATTTAGGGCTTGTGGGCTTGTGTGGTTTTGTGTGCATTTTAGGGGTATAGAGATTAGATTCATGAGGGACAACAAACAAGGTAGCCCATTTTTTCTCTGTTTGGGTTTGGGTTGTTGATACCCTCCTCCGTTTGTTTTGTTTTGTTTCTTGGTGGACTAGGGTTGTTATTAAATTTGGTTTTGAATCTCAAAAAAGAGCTGATTTTATTTAATTAAATAATTGAACCAGTTGAGGTATTTCTTGATGTATATCAATCATTGTGAGATAATGTGTTAATATGTGATGAATCTGCAGGTGAGAGGAAATGATGACTACCATTAGGAAGGAATTTACTTGGGAGGAAAAGCATAAAGATCCTTGGGTAGATAATGTGTTGTACATAAAGAAATAGTTACGTGTGGTGGGTCTTTATTCCTTTTATGAGCATTAATGATTGATGATTAAAATGTTTTGGCCTTTGGGTTTATTAGTTATAATTAACAAGTACTCCTCACAGGATCTTGTTAATTTTTTGCAGTGAAAGTGTTTTCCATTCATCGTTTAGGTACCCTTCATATATATCCTCTTCTCATTAACACACACGTCTTGAGTTTCCATGGTGGGCTATAGAAAAGGGAGAAAAGAATGGTCCATAGAGGAGTGCGGTGGGAGGCACAACCTTTGGTGCCATTTGTACTATTTCCATCCTTCAATTTTTCCTGAAACCAAAGCACAACTTGTGTTTTCTTATTGGGGGTAAATAAGGAAAGATGGAAACTGAACATTTATTAGTAAAAAAGAAAAGAAGAAATGAGAAGCGAGGCAGTGTAACTTTTGGGTAAATGGTCAAATGAAGCCCGGAAGAATCATTCTTTAGAAAATTACATTAATTCTTCCCTCACCACTCGGGAGACTAGAACGGAGAAAGGCGACATTATCTTAATATTTGGATTTAGATGATGTAATTGTCCCTAATTGTCTAATATGATATCATTTTGATTAAATCAAATTATTTGAAGGTTTTAGGTAATTTTGCGGAATGGTCTGTAACATTAAATTCTTTAGTATTTAATTAATGTAAGGTAGAATTACATTATCTAAATCCAAATATTAAGGTAGATTCACATTTCCCCGAGTTTTAAGATATATTTGGAAGTGACATAGAATATAAATGGCGATAGCCGCTCTATTATCATAAAAGGAAGTACTTGAGAAGAGAATTTTACCTATTACAAGATAAACAAATAGGGGTAGTTACGCAAATATTAAACATGAATTGAAAGTGGGTATAGTGTTAATTAAGTTTTAATTTAAAAATAGAAAGGGAATGGGGAAGTAGGGAAGACTATATGTTGTTGTTCTTGTTGATTATAGAAGAATGAGCTGGAATTCGCCACTTTGACTCAAATTTGGACCAATGAGGTCATATTATGATGATATTGAGCCATGTTGGCGGTGTTTTAGTCTGAGAGTTGTATTTTGAGTAGAGCTCCTGTCTGAAAGGAGACTATGTCAGGTTTTATTCAAATCATGGAGTCCGGAAAGGGACACGATTAAGGGCCATTTAATTTAAACAAGGTACTAAGGATAATCATCTCTCATATTATTTAATTTTTTTTTACTTCATTTGAAGCAGTCGATTATGTTTGTTTCCCTCTATTCGTAATATGTTATTACAATGGACATATAGTGAGGGCCCGATAATGATGTGAAATATGTGATAGAAACAAAGCTTCGATTGTGCCTTTGAGTTATCTTGGCTATTTGCCGCGATTTGAACAATTGGGTGATAGCATCATATTTTCAAGCACACCTATTGTGAAACGAGTTCAAATTAGTCCTCGGTGGCAGTATCCTCTAAAAAGTGAAATAGGTTCCAACCTCTTACAATATGGAATGAAAGTTCAGTGCACCGAATGTTGAACATGGTTAACACAACTGCCATTGAGGAAATTGAATTGTTTGTTGAGGTCGTTCGAATGGAAACCGAGTGAATCAATCTATTGGTGTTGGAAAATGAGAATGTTGCGAGGGAAATTGACTATGGTTTGTGGGCTGAAGTAGCGGTGCAATCTTGAATCTTGGAGTATATGGAGATGATGATCTTAAGCATGAAGAAGGTAATGATAGATCGATGAAGATGTTGATGATGAATATGATGATGACTTACATGTTCGAGCCGATGGACATGTATCATCATTCATTTAAAATCATGTTTTGGAGAATAGGTAAAGGGATATTTGTCTCTCTTGTGCATTATCTTGTGATGTATCGAATATAGCGAGATGATGATGGGGACTGATGGTGAAACCCACTATTGAGTTCACTACCACCAACACCTTGTTTTGAACATGTTGAAAACATAGATATTTCTATTTCAAGTGGTTGGACTCCGTGGGGGCCAGAGACTGCAGTTATGCGAGTGGAGGGAATTTGTAGTTAGGCGAGTTTTTAATTCTCGTCCAGAGATTGCAGAGTGCGCAAAGATTTACTTTCGATTAGAGCACACGAGAGTTTGTTGTAGTTGTCCTCAAAAAAATTGCTCGTTTTAAGATGTAAGAGAAATTTGAAGATATCGATGCCAATGGAAGGTACAAGTGCCATGGTTGTGAAAGATACTAGCTTATTTGTGATCAACAAATATAAGGCGCAATACTTGTGTAAGTAGTGTTTGAACCAAGACCATCATCATTGGACTCAAGGATTTGGTTCTTTTGCTCATATCCTGACGATAATTAAGAGCACAATTTACATTGTCTCTGACTAACATTCAAGCAATCGTGATGGAGAAATGGGGATATTAAATTTCATATAAAAAAGCCTTGGATGGGAAGCATAAGGCATTTAGACACTTATTTGGTGATTTTTCCCAATCATATACAGATCTCCCACGTTTGTTCTTGGCCATAGAACAAGCCCGATCACGGATGTGTTGTCATTTGAAAACCATCTCGTAGTGTGCAACGATGAGACATTCCGGTAGCGTGTTTTGGTCATTGAGCCATCTATTGAAGGGTTCCATGGTTGTGTCACGATGCGAGTATTGATGGTACACATTTGTATGGGAAGTATAAAGGGACATTGTTGATTGCTATGGGCTGTGACGGAAATAATCAATTGTTCTCATTGACATTTGCTATTACAGAAAGCGAGAATATTGATAGTTGGGGATGGTTCTTGGCATGTATCAGAAATAGAGTAACTCAACGGACGAGGATTTGTGTTATATCGACGGACATCCGAGGGTATTATGGCAGCCTGAGCGATCCTCATCTTGGTTGGGATGCCATATGCTATCACGGGATCTGCATGCGTCGTCTTACTTGTGATTTTATGACCCGCTTCAAAGATAAACTCTTGAAGAATTTGGTATGCAGAGCAGCTGTTGCGACAACACCACGGAAGATGAATAGGCATATGGCTACAATTGGGAGAATTAATTCTGAAGCACAACAATGGTTAGAGGCGATCCCTCTTCAGTTATGGGCACTTTCACATGATGGAGGTTGAAGATATGGGATAATGACAACCAACATGTCGGAGGTATTTACAGTGTTCTTAAAGGGGCTCGTAACACCACTCCTTGCATTGGATTGGGTTGACATTTTCCATATAACGATTCACTTTGTTCGAAGGGAACAGGAGTCGCGATAGATTGTATTGATGGCGAGTTCACTCCGTATGTTGATGCTGAGATTCGGGGTTGTGTGGTTAAGGAGTGGATCGATGGAAATTGTTCTTTCACGATCACATACGGGGCGGATTCATGTAAAGTCGAGGAGTGGTTGCATTCATCACCTCAACTTAAATGACGAGGAATACACGCGTGTGGTAAGACAGCGATATATGGATTTCCATGCGCCATGTCGTAGCGGCATGTCGGCTCGATGTGTTGATTTTGGTTATTTGTTGAGAGCTCTTACCTCATGGATCCTACTATGACACTTGGAACCCAAGCTTGTTTTATCCGTATTCAATGAAGATGAATTTAGCCTGTTATGATGGTCAACGGTGTAGCTCTAAGGTCAATGAAATGGCAAGTCGGTGGCCGTCTAAATCAACAGTTGCATAATGAAATATGGACGTTAGGGAGAAAACGAGATAAAATGTGGGTTGTACAAACAAACGGGTCACAATCGGCGGTCTTGTAAGAATAGAAATCAAGTTTAGTTATAGATGTGAAGTAGGGCAATTTGTTTTTTGTTTGCAAATGAGGTCTCACCTTTTTTATAGTTGTTTTGTATAAGACTTATGTACAAGTGTTTATTTCTTGTAAATGAGGCCCTGACTTTTTGTAGTTGTTTTGTATAAGACTTATTCTATTAAATGAAACATTATTACTGTACATGTGTATTGTAAATCATTGCCATTGTAATTAATATTGACAATATATTTGACAATAATTGGTTGATATATCTTATAGATATGGCGTTCAGGGGGATTCATGATGCAGATCCTTCGGATACATCTGTCTTGGTATTACAAGACAGACACAAATCACACTTAGTAGATACAGAGCATGTACGTATTTTGTTAATTATCAATTACTATTAACAGTTGTAACATGTAATTTATATATAACCAATTTTAAATTTGGTTGTTTCATTGCTTACGACCCGGGGAGAATACTCGCCCTAGACGGATAGAGCCTTCATATTTGTGGAGGATGGATATACGGTTGGCCGTACGTGATTAGAGCACGGATTTCCGCGGTATATACGTAGGCCGCATCACGATGATTAATACACTTATCCGCCTCGCTCGTCGAGATGGCGGCGAGACTCACCGCGTTTCATGTGCGATGGGGAGATGATGATTACCTTACGGACATCGCCATCCTCAGCGGCGCCGTATCCATGGCCCGTGATCCGCGGCTTTGTGTGTTCGATGTGGCGGCGTTGTGCGAGGAGTTGCTCGATGTCATTCCACCCGTCGATGCTATCAGAGGAGCCACTATCTCCTTGCGGTGGTTATGTTTCCAGTTATCCACCTCGCCACCTGATGCATATGAGGTCACATTAGAGCGTAGTGCGCGTGGGTTCATCTTAGCGCTGATCGGATCCTTCTTGTTTGCGGACAAGAAGGGTATGAATGTTCCTATGTGCTTTCTCCCGCTCACTGCGGGTGGCGCGCATCTTTGCGACTTATAGTTGGGGTGGTGCGAAGTCTTGCTACATACATGCTCGCGAGTTATGCGAGACGACTTGGTTATGGCGAGTGGTATTAGCGAGTTTGTATTACGCTCATACGGGTATGTAATGGCCCGGGAATGTATGTTGTTGTGTATGGATGAATTGGCACGAGTTGAGCGGTATTACTCATAATTGGACCTGCAGCCATGTTAGCGGAGTTTTTGTACATGTTGTATTTTGGATAGAACTCCTTGTACGAGGAATACGCCCGATTTTTCTTTAAATCATGGAGTCTGGAAGGACCGCGATTTGTATTTTCTGGCTCTGATATAAAACCTTAATTTTTGGACAGCTTTCCTGTTTATTTTGTATTCAGCTATGGTCTTGGGAGAGACTTCACGTCGGTTGACCCGATTTTGGGCGACCACACGCAGATCTAACACCACCACCCGCTCATGCCTTACACGATGCTGATGCCGATGTCGGGGATGGAGACCTACCTGAGGCTCTCCATGATGGATTACTAGCTCAACCTTGGTGGAGCGGAGGTAGAAATTTAGCTCTTCCGTCGGGTGTAGGTGGAAGTACCTTTAACCTTGGTGCATAGCCCATCGGGTGTACTCCTCCTATATCAGATTAGCTAGATGCATAGACCCCTGATCAGGTAATGGTTTATGTCAAAGTATATGGTTCTATATTAATTTCATTCATATTCCCGTAAAATTTATTGACATAAAGTGTTCACATGTAGGTCTTATGGTAGCCATACGTGGGAGAGTTACTTAACCAGACTTCCATATATCTGCTTAGCTGATCAGGAGATCTGGCGGACGATGTCACCGCTCATATGTTTAGTTGTTAGTGGCATCGTTCAAGCCGAGTCTTGCGCCCGGTTGCGAAAGGATGCATCGGAGATACCTCGACTTGCTCTTCTGACGATAAGCGCGCTGATGGATGCGTGGGCGACACCGGTAGCGATTGGGTGACGTATCATGCTCCGTACATAACATTATGGGATACGCGAGTGGCTAGGATCATCACTTCACCCCCTATGGTGGGTTTGATGGACTTCCATGATCCATACATGCAGTGGTATAGTCGTATTACCTGGCGTTTATGACACCACCCTTTGCATAGGGGATGATATGAGGTTCCATACTCTGTTGCGTTAGTACTCATCTTTTGGTAAGTTAGAGTCATGTGTTTCTAAAATATTTTACCATTTTAATCAATAGATTATGTAATTATAATTCTTTCTTTGGTTCACTCGGATCGCGCCATAGACACCGCCATTCGCTCGTTTTGCTTTACCACGCTAGCGTTGTGACGCGCCATCATATTACTTGATCGGTGTTACACCATATCGGAAGACCACGCGTCGCGAGATGCGGCTCAGAGGCTTCGACATCACATGGACCATCGATTAGACCTCCGGTGTCATCCACACCATCATGTATGCAGCCCATTCGAGGTAGAGGGAGAGGGAGAGAGAGAGGGGGAGCTGATCACTGAGGTCGTGCTTGGGATGGTGGGTCAGGTCATGGTCCAGACAGTGACAGCGATCTAGGTACACTTTAGCCGACTTTGCCTACTTCGATACCCTCCTATACTTACCCCTCACCCGAGATGTTTATACCCCCACACACTTGCACATCACCTTCCATACCCACTCACATTGACACATCACCTTCCACACCCTGCATTACACATCACTTTCCATCACTCCCGCACACTTTACACGTGTACCTTATCTAGGGTGTCGCGGAGACATAAATCCATAACAATAGATATCACATTGTCGTCACACCCTTTACCTTCCCATACATTGCCTTCCATGGATGATACCATCCTTGACCTTTTACTTGAGTGGCGTAGACTTCCAGCTAGGCGACCTCGTACTCGACGTGTACATGTTATTTCATCCATCGAGATACCTCGGCTCCATCGACTCCGCCGGCTCCATCGGCTCCTTAAGCTCCATCTCGGACTCTGAGGACCCTATTAGCCCGGTAATTTATTTATTTTAGGCGCCGTCCTAAGAGAAATATAAAGCCATCTTGTGGGACCTGATGATACATGTTATTATTTTTATATATGAAAATTTGTATAAAATATTTTAATATATTTAAATGTTTTGGTATATGCATGATTTGGTACATACAATGTTTTTTGAAGATTACGCATGAGGTGCCATCTAGGGTTTTTAGTTTTATACATGTACCGTTTTTTATAAAAATAATTTTAATTTGTAAGTATTATAAAATTTTTCCTTTTTTTTTACAATGCATGCAATAAAAAATAACAAAATTAGATTTAGGCCTCCTATTTTCCAAACTATTATTAATAATGATTTTAAAAAACACAAAAAACACAATTTGAGCGCTCTCTAACTTTACCCTTTGACAGCTGATTTTGAATACCTAAAAAACTCAATTTTAGTATTATCTAAATTTAATATTTTGTATATTCTCTAGGTTTTTCAAAACAAAAGCATGTTCTTCTTGTTTTTGAAAACAAAAACATTTGGATTATGCATGGAGGTCGTAATTGAGGGTTAATGCAAAATTCCATGTTTCAGTATTAAAAAATGATAATAAAATTAAATCTGGGTAATCCTTTGTGGAAAAATAAATTGATTCAAATTTTTAAATTAAACTTGTAGGTTCATTTTACTAATTTTTAAGAGCTACCTTGGATGTGCTTGTTGTTAATTTATAATTTTATATTTAAGTAATTTACAAATAAATATTTTTTTTTGCTAAATAAAAATAATTTACTATCTGATTATCGTTTCAATATATGTAACAAAAATATATATTGAAATCAATATATGCCGTTGACTTGGTCAATGGTCGTCGTTGGGCGAAGGCGACCTTTGGATATTCAATAGTGCGTCATTCTAACGCCGGTCATTGGAAATTTTTTTAAATTGAATAATGGTGTTGTGAGCAGCCGACTCTTTGAACTGCTAAATGTCGTCCTAGCGGCGATCGTCTACCACAGCAGTCATAGCGCATTAGTTTAGTCATATTTTTGAAACTTATAATAAAATTTGGATTTTTTATTCCAAAAACACTATTCATATCCAAAACTCTCAGAATTCAGCCATTCACCTTATTAATTGTTCAGTTAATTTCATTTAATTATTTATTTATTTTATGTGATTATTTATGATACACTTTACTATAATTCTTGATTCTAAAATTTAGGGATACATAACAATATTTAAAACCCGATAGCTACTCTTATCCATATCTTTAGACATCAAGTCTTAAATAAAAATCGAAGTGATTTGAATTTTTTGTTATTTTGACACAACTTTTTCATTCGAATTCGGTCAGCGTTAATAGGGGGTGTACGTACTTGGCGTAATGTGATGTGCTCTGATGCGTCGGTGGCACCCCGGAGGAGATTGAAAAAACAATACTTCCAAGGAAATTGATCAGATCCTGCGAATAGGTGCGAGGGAGTGACTTCAGTGGCCAGGTCCACTTAACACCTATGTGACCTAATTTGCCACAGACACCTTCTAAGCCAGGTTTCTGTAATGCCTTCCACATAGCTTCTAATGAAACTAGAGAGGTGCTAAAGTTAGGTCCTTGGAGATTACCAGCACTCCTCTCACTTGAAAATTGAAAGAAATTCTATTTACACCCCATTTATTTTTTCATACACCCCATTAAAAATACTCATAGAAAAAAAATATAAATTTACTCTTAAACCTATTTTTTCTATTTCTTTCTTTTTCTTCTTCATCTCTCTTGCATCCCTCCCTTAACTTGCTCCCGAGTGGAGCCGTTTGAAAAATAGTGAGAATGAGTGAGAATAGCTTTGAAAAATAGTGAGAATGGCAGCCCCTTTATAACAATTAGTTGATTGCAGTGATGCATTTAGTAGTAATTGATATGATGAAACATGATGTATCTACAACTTTAAATGATTTATATTGGAATTGATATGTATTATATTTAATTTAATTTAAATTAATTACTTTTAATGATGTAATTTAATTTTCATAACATCATCATTTTATTTATATTTAATTTAAATTAAATAAAAAATTAATGTAAAAATTACTTCTGATTTGAAATCAGGACGTAGCAAGAGTTTTCGGATTTTGGAAATCAATGGATTATTGGAACGTTTTTGGTTTGCGTTTTCCGGAGTGGCGAACCGGTTGATTGATCATGATGCAATTTTGGGTTTTAATGCCGATTATAAACCATTACGGGACGAGTGCGCGAGAAAAGTGAGTTGGAGATGATATGTATAAAAGTTTGTCGATTTAGGTGTGTTGCATAAATTATTTTATGAGTATAAATTTAGTGTTATATAGATATTTGTGTTCAAAAATTGAACTCACCAACTATATCAAAATGTTTAAATACAAAAATTAAATATAATTTATCATTTATTTTCTAATGCTAAAATTCAGCTATAACCTTCATTATTTATCTGAAATCTAAATACTGTTTATAATTAATCAACTAATATAATACAATAAAATTAATCAAATTCTATTTTTAAACATTAAGTCTAACAACTAATACATAAACATAAAACTAAGGCTTTGATATTAAAGGGTGCTTAAGGAAAGATAAACTAGAAAATAAAGTATTGGAATAAGGTATAAATAGTATATTTTGGGGTTTACTTAATAAATAGAGTGTGAAGAGATATTTAAAGGGTGTATATAGAACCTCTAAAATTGAAATCTTATTAAGGCATCCATTTACTTTTTTGTCACTGAGATTCAACCAACATCCTAAAAATAGTAATAAATGCTTTGCCCGAATCAAGTGAAATATCCTACACTCTCTATATTTTTGAAGCGAAACTTCCACTGTAGATACCTAGTAGTGGCTTTTAAGATATCCCCAATTTCTGAATCAGATTTGTCGAATAAAATTATAGGTGGCCCCATGTCCGATCATAGTAGCGACTTTTGATGAGCAATTTTCTCTTTTAGCTTCATTGTTTTTAGGGCTGATAAGCCTACCATTGAATTTACAGACAACTCCGCGATCTCGTCCACATCGGCCTTTGGCATCTCCCTAGTATCAGGAATTCTCACTATGTCCTCCTTTAGAAACTCATCTTGCACCAATAACACTTGCAGCTTTTTATTTTGTATCGATGACTCGTGAGAACCATTATCACATTTGGAACAAATGCTTTTCTCGATCTTCACTGCAATTGCATCAGGCTTTTTGTGGTTGAGAATTTCTTTGGCCGTGGAGACGACGGAACGAGTGGAAGGGAAAGTTCAAATTAGGGTTTGAAGGGAGTGTTAGTCCTAGTCTTGTGGGTGGGTATGGGTTTAATGAAGGAAACTAGCACATGTGTAAATGGGCGGCCTTAAAATACGTGGAATGGGCGGTATTTGGTATAGATAGGATAGGCCTTGACGAGAGAGAAGAATAAAGCCAGTGGGTGAGCCCATGTTCCCTCTAAATGACAGGCCTATTATTGCTGGCTGTACCCATTCCTAACTTCCAACTTCCGGAGCGAAAACTGCATCACCTGATAATCCGTAAACTTGTCAATTCTTACCTCGACTACGATATACGGTTTAAGGCCATTAATGAATGTGCTCTCTTGGATCATTTCTGGCGCGAATCACGCTGAGCTTTAGAGGCTCGTAGATAATCGAACTGAACCATCTTCTTGGGAGCAAAAGAAATTCGCGAGAGAGGGTGCCTTCTTGTACATCGGAGGCCCCGATCTAGGAGGCGTGTTTTGACTCGCCCGATTATAGTATGGGTCGCCTACCATCCTTGCATTGAAACCCGAAGCGAAACTGCTCCATCAAGACTAATGGTTCTTTAACTCCAACTTCTCTTCTTCCGTCATCGTGCCCAGGAAAAAATCGTCCCGCCCCCCGAAAAATCCGTCCCATAAAGGTTCCAGCCTTGAAGCAAAAATAGGCATCTCCAAATGTCGGTAACAGGTGCTTCTATCCTACTTCCTTCTAATTTGTTATGATGTCGGTCTCGAAAGCATCTTCGGTAGTTGAAACTCTCTTCGGCATGGAAACCCTCCTTTGGATTTCTTCATTCGTGGGTAGATCCTGCCTCCCCATGGAACTTTCTTGTTTCATGGGTTTCTAGGGATTTTGGGCCCCTCGAGAATGGGACCCTTCTCCTTCTTGTTCTCACGGTGCGCCACTTTCTCTAGGTTGCAATTTGCAACATCACTCCATCCTCTCTAGTAGTGATGATTTTTCAACATAGAGTCTACTTTTTCTTGAGGACCCCGATCTTTGATCCCCTTCGTGAAGCCATCTCTCCATGGGTCATCTTTCTCCTCATAACTTAGATTCTTCCATCCTAATTTTTTATAGCCATGGAGTCCAAACCACGGTTGCTCACGATGCGGATATAGGATTCTCAATTGAGAATGGGTACCTGAAGGGTATTTTGAGGGTTTGGAACAAAGAGGTCTTTGGCAAAGTGGAGGTTCAGAATAAGGAGGCCTTAAGAAGGATCTCTTTGTGGGATGACTTGGAGAAGGAAAAGGCCCTGTCCTCAGAAGAATCAGAGGAGAGGGAAAGGGCTAGAGAGGAGTTTAAGAAGTGGGTGGACTTGGAAGAGGTCTCCTGGAGGCAAAAATCTAGAGAAACTTGGCTGAAAGAGGGGGACAGAAACACAAGTTTCTTCCGTAGGATGGCCAATTCTCATAGGAGGAGGAACTCCATTCGGAACATCAACATCAATGGTAGAAGGTATTAAGGGAATTTGAGATTAAGATGGGTACAGTTGGAGCCTTTCAAAGTATCCTCTCCGCCTCAAACAACTGATGCCCACCTTTCCCTGATCTACGGTTCAATGCGGTAGGGGCTGATCAAGTCTCTAAATTGGAAGAAATGTTTGAGAGGAGGAAGTGTTGCACCCGACGATCTCAGGGCTTCATGGAGATAAAGCCCAAGGTCCAGACGGTTTCCCATTGGCCTTTTGGTCTTTTAGTTGGGATTTTGTGAAAGGTGAGGTTTTGGGCTTTTTTAGGGAATTCTTCGAACATGACAAGTTTAGCCAGTTTGAATGCTACATTCTTAGTCTTGATTCCCGAGGTGGGAGTATCGAGGATCTCAAGGATTTGGGGCCCGTCGGTTTAGTGGGAGTTTGTACAAAAATTTTATATGAAAGTGTTGGCTACGAATCAAAGAGTTATGGGAGATTATTTCACGAGTCTCAAATATCGTTTGTTGAAGGGAAGCCGAATTCTCGTGCGGTTAATTGCTAATGAGGCGTGGATTCTATTCTAAGAAGGAGCTGAAATGCGATTCTTTGTAAACTATGGATATTGAAAAGGCTTATGATCACATAAGATGGGATTTTCTGCCCCAGATTATGGAAAGAATGGGGTTTGGCTCTAAATGGATAAGTTGGATTAAATGGTGCATCTCCACAGCTTCTTTTCCGTTATGGTTAATGGCTCTTCTGAGTTGCCCGGGGCTCGGGGCCTAAAAGACAAAGGATCCTCTTTCACACTACCTTTTTGTGTCAGACCGACCACGGCGGTATGCTTAGGGTGTGGAAGGCAGGTTCATCTCTGGTTGTAGGTTTTTGGGAAGAAATGGAGAGGATATCGTTTCATCTTATAAGTTGATGACCACTATCACATTAAGAAGCCAACTCTAAACTTAGCTATTGTATTTGAGATGGACCTTAATGTGGTTTGAGAAGCCTTTAGGAACTGAGAAGAGATTGAATTTGATGAAAAGTGTGATTATCCCACTAGGTAGTGGACAATGTGGAGGAGTTAGCGGCTGAGCTTGGTTGTGGGGTTGGGTCCCTCCCCTCAACATACTTGGGTCTTCCACTTGGGGCGCCTCACAGGGCTTTAGGGGTTTGGGATTCCATCGAAGACATATTTAGAAGAAGGTTGACAACCTGGAAAGACGGAGTATATCTCGAGGGAGGATCCACACGTTCGGATCACGTTGTCACAACGCGCCCATCTACTTCTTTCTGCATTTGAAATCTTTGAAGATTGTTGCTCGAGAATTTAGAAGATTTAGAGACTTTCTTTGGGTGAAGCAATCTAGAGAAAACCTCTTTTTTTTTTTTTTGGATTAATTGGAAAATGGTTTGCCTCGAAAAAAGTTGTGAAGTCTTGGGGTTAAGTCTTTACTCATATGAATATTGCTCACATTTTACAAGTGGTGTTGGCGGTTTGCCAATGAGAGGGAGTCTCTTTGGCATTTGGTCATCAGCACCAAATTTGGGGAGGGTGTCGGTGGATGGAACACCAATGACATTAGGGGAGGTTATGGCACTGGGTTATGGAAAGACATTAGTAAAGAATGGATCACCTTTTCTCAAAACACTACTTCTTCCTTAGGCAATGGTCGGAGGCTTCGATTCTGAATGGATCCCTGGTGCGGGGGGACGACGCTTTGTAATGCCTTCCCCACTCTGTTCATTTGCGACTCACAAAAAACCTTGATGAGAGGTTTGGGACTCTTCGGGTTGAAGTTTGATACACTGTATTCCCAGGGCTTTAACGATTGGGAAATGGAGGAGGTGGAAGGATTCCTTCATGTCCTTCATAATAAGAGGATTAGGCCCTTTCAGGAGGATCGCCTAATTTTAAAGGAGACCAGACCTGAAGGTTTTGCAGTCAGTCTTATGTACCGAATTCTAATGCATTCTATCCCTACAGATTTCCCTTGGCTTTCCATTTGGAACCCAATTGTTCCCCCCAAGATGGGTTTCTTTGCTTGGGAAGCGTCATGGGGCAAGATGCTTACGCTTGACCAATTAAAGAGAAGAGGAATCACCCTTGTAAAAGGTGTTTTTTATGCGAAGAGGAGGAGGAAACAATAGACCATTTGCTTATTCATTGTTCGAGAGCTAAGATGTTGTGGAACCTTTTTTGGCCATCCGCGGATTATAGCCCAGGTGTTCCCCTTAGCAGTTCGCCAAGCCCTCACTTGCTTAGCGAGGTGCGTTGGAAAAAAGCGAAAAAAGAGTTTGGATGGCGGGCCTCTTTGTTTATTTTAGATGACTGTGGAATGAAAGAACGAGGCGGCTTTGAAGAAGAATGAGATCCCTACGCTGAGGATGAAATCCACTTTTTGTTCACCTTATGGTCTAGGCTAAATTATAGTCTTGCGATAACTTAAGTTCTTTGGTAGATTTTAACTGGTTAGAACATTGGTGAGTGTGGTGGTGTGCTCCCCTTTTGTACTCCTCTTGTGTACTCTTTGGGGAGCTTTGTGCTCGTTTTAATATATATTACCTTTTTGATCAAAAAAAAAAAAAGAATTGGTAAATTTGGATTATGCGTCTGAGAATAGGGGAGAAACAATTTGAGGCTCCCATTCCAGATCCTCACGCTCACCCTGCATCCACATCGACACACGAGCTCCTACTAATAAAACTCAAAATAACTAACAAATCTTCCCTCACTTGCTCTTCACACGCCTTTGGGGCTTCACGTCCATTGCACCTTGAATATGTCAAATGAATAGAGGTCTATCCGCTTAGCTATTATTGCATTAGTAGGAACCGGAGGGTTATAGAATCTAGTAGATATAAGAGTCTCTGAAATGGGGAGGTTGAGTCCAATGGTCATAATAGCTGCATTGTTAGTTTGGTGCCATATTACGATGTTGAAAACTTGATGTGTAAGCCATTAAGGAGATAAAAACTAAGACTTTGATAAGTGTTAAGTGCATCATGTAATGAAGCCATCGAAAGAGGAGGGGACTAATGCTTATTTAAATTATGTAATGAAAATCACAATAAGGTTTTAAGGTAGTCCTTAAGTTTTGCATTGATCGATGATCAAGACATGTTGAAGCGAGTTACAAATATGGAAAAGGAAAAGGAAGTAATGTCACGAATCCAAAAGTTTAATCTAAGTGACTCAGAAATAGTTCGCGGCGCCCGATACAAAGTCGATAGAGGTAAAAAAGTGAATATTTGTAATAGCTTTGTTAATAGATTGTAATAGCGGTAAATGTAGATTGAATGCACAACTATGACGCATTTTACCTTCTACGCTTCAGCCATTTTGTAGCTGCGGGGTGATTAGTGCCCCAGTGCTATTTTGAACCACATATTAGACTGGGTTTGAGTGCTTTGCTGGCGGCAATCATATCAATTAAGCCAATTGAAGTGTTCAGGTGTTCTTGTGTAGCTTATCTTAGTTTAGAGGTTATTTTTGTAGTTTGTTTGCGGGTTTTTGCGTACTTTGGGAGTTCAATATCGAGACATAAGATGAATCATGAAGATTTGAACCATTCATCAACTCATCGATCATGCAAAAAATCAAAGAGAATGAGGCAAAGTGATGGAAATCAATGTAGAAGGGAGAAATAGGCAAGCGGTGCAAATCGGCAATCCCGGGAATTTCGCTAGATTTTGAAAATTTAGATGGGATTGCGAATTCCTTGACCTTAAGCGAGAGATTTAGCAATCTTAGCGAGTATCCAATTTAGCTAGACCCCGAATTTTTCGCTATGCCTTGTTCCTAGCGAAATTTCACGTTTAAGCTACTCACGAAATTTAACAAGCTAGCGAAATTTAGCTCATCAATAGAAATTGTAGAACCTAGCGAAATTTCCCTGTTCGCTATCTCTTGGTGATTTAACAGCTAATGAGATTTTTAAGCTAGCTAAGCGGAAATTGATATCTGTAGCGAAATTCAACGCTTGTCATACTTTTGTAATTAAATGCAAGCAGAGCTTCAATTTTGGTGTATTACTCTCTTGTCCTTAATTAGCCAAAATGTTAAAACTGTTGTGATTTCATAAATGGGTGGCCTATAAACCCGTAGTTTTTTGTAACCAAAAAAGGAAAAGAAATTTGGAAATTTTTGGCACATTTTACTTTTCATGTAAATATCTCGCGGCTTTAGTTAGGGTTGGTTTTTCTCTCTTCTCTCTTTTCCACTTATTTTCTTGGGCTGCCAAACACCCCTCTTGAGGATGACAACTCAAGAGATGCTTAGCCTAAGCCTCTTTTCTTTGAAGAGGAAGGAAGCTATGTAGCTTGGTGGTGGGGCATATCTTGGGTTGTCCTCTTGTGTTAAAAGTTCTGATCTTGTGTTTATGATCCCATCTTCTCAAAATATGGTTGAATAGCATTGAATGTTATTGATCAGCCAATACTTACCATGCTTTAGGATACAGTGCATACTTATTGCTAGATGTACTGTGGTTCATTCAGATGGTCTTCTGAGCCATTGAAATGATATTTAATGTTAGGGTTTCAAGCGCCAAAGGGACCGTAGATGCATGTTATCTGTGTTGACTCAAATAGGAGTTGATTTTTAGGGTGAGGTTTGCTAGTTATGCCGATCGGTTGTATTGGACTATAGGTTGCTTGTCATATAGCGAGGATAAAACCAGAGGACACTTATTTGCCCTAAGTTACAAGTTAGTGACCTGTCTTGAACACTTTTCACTTCATTTTCGATTTTTTACGATTGTCAGTTTTCAAACTCATCACACTTTTGAAACAAAAATCCAAAAGTCCAAATAAGCCTTACCTTCTTGCACTTATACAAATCATTCTTAGGATGAAAACCCATCCCCGTGTTCGACCCTAGACCACTATACTGCAGTAGCTTGACTACGACAGTAGGAGGAACTTAGGTATATAAATTTTGTTGATTTTAGCTTAACTCTTTGTAGCCTGAATCCAAATGGCGCCGTTCTGCCAGTGGTGCCAAACTACTAATGATGAGTTGAAGTGTACTTGTGATCAACATCACAAGTGAAGGTAACCTTACAGCTCTTTTGTAACCCGATTCACGAGGCGCCGGTTCCATCAATTTGCGGTGGCCCCCTTGCATTTTTGCCTCATTCGGTTTTAATTTTTTGTTAGCTAATTTTAACCTTTTGCAAGCTTTGTTGGTACTCTTTGTTGTCTCTACAGAATTTTGTAGCAGTGTTTATGCTCAGTGGGATAGAGACACATCGGAATTAGACTACATAGAATCAGTACACAACTTGACGGTCGGTGAAGTCGGTGCACACCGCGATAACATGGATCCTCACACGAGGAGCAATGAGTCGACCAGGCTACCCAATGAATCCAGCGGCCACTATAGATCGATGAGGGACCACATCCCACCCTCCTGGGGTTGGGTGCCCTCTGCATCATGCCTCTGAAGATGCGGTGAGGCCTTACTTGGTACCCCTACTCCCCACATATCATGGTATGGAAAATGAAAATCCATACACTCATATTAGGGATTTTGAGGAAGTATGCACTACCTTTAAGGAAGGAATGATGGACATGGATTTGCTTAAGCTAAAAGCATTTCCACTTGACCCCCTAAAGGACAAGGCCAAGATTTGGCTAAACTCATGAGGAGCTAGAACCATTAGAAGTGGGAATTTGAGCTGCGGGGCGAAATTACGAAGAAATTCTTCGATTATTTCGTAAGACTAATAATTTGAAAAGACAAATTTATACCTTTGCAGCTCATGATGGTGAGAGGTTTTACGGTGTTTGGGAGAGATTTATGGAGACCATCAGTGCATGCCCACATCATGGGTTTGATACATGGATGCTGGTAAACCATTTCTATGGTGGTATGTCTCCTGCCATGAGGCAACTTTTGGAAACCATGTGTGGAGGAGACTTTCTAAATTAAACATCTTGTGAAGCCATGGATTTTTTAAATTATGTGGCTGAAACTTCTAAGGGTTGGGATGAGCCTAACCCTAGAGAAATGGAAAGAATGAGACCACCAGCCAACCCTAGGGGAGGGATGTATGCACTGTCTGAAGAAATGGAAATGAAAGCTAGAATTTCAACCTTAGCTAGGAAGGTAGAGGAGCTTGAAGGAAAAAGGCTCCATGAAGTGCATGCGTATTGAAAATCTGCCTGAGCCAATCACTGCACTAATTTCCAATCCCTGTGCATCCAGTAGAAAAGTGTCCTGGCCCCTCACGGTGAAGGATTTGATGTCAGAGTGTGCAAATACTATAGGACAATACAAGCCACCTGACAATGCCTCATATGGAAATACCTACAATTCCAATTGGAATCACCTGGCCTTTCTGAAGCCCACTCCCCCTGCCTATGTGCCTCCGAGTGCCAAACCCTTGATTTGGTTCCCAATTTCAACCCGCAACCACCTGCATCCTCTCATCTCTGTGGAACAAGCCATTTTAAATTTGAGTAGGTGGTAGAGCTAACTGTTGAGACAAAGGATGTTATGCAGTGCCTGAAAGGATTGATCTTTATTGAAAATACATGAATAAAAGAGAATAGATGGGCTTGAGGCAATCTAAACAGAAAATTGATAACCTACGAGTATTCAATCACGAATCAACAAGTTGCTGGAGGTACAAAGAAGAGGAAGGTTCCCTTCCCCCAAAACGTTGAGCCAGAAAGGAATCCATGAGGTAGGATCATCCAGTAATTCAGGAATGGATGAGGTGAAGGCTATAATCACCCTGAGGAGTGGAAAAGGGTTGATCAACCCATGCCGGACTGTTGAAGAATACAGGCGGGGAAGAATTCTGCAGTCACGAGCATATTCTCCTAAAGGAGGATTCAATGAAATACCGCATACCACCTCCATTTCCACAAGCACTTAGAAGTAAGAAGAAGGCATCTCGTGACGGGCATTTTAGAGTCTTAGGCAAGTGAAGGGATTAACATACCTCTATTGGACATAATCAAACAAGTCCCACCTTATGCAAAATTTTTGAAAGATCTTTGCACAATCAAGAAGGATTAGGCATTGAGGAAGAAGGCATTTCTCCATGAACAAGTCGTGCCATAATCCAAGCAAATACCCTTCAAAATCCTGAGGATCGGGATCTCCCACAATTTCGATTAATATTGGGTAGAATTGCATAGACAAGTCATTGCTTGATTTAGGAGCAGTGTGAACCCTAATCAGTGGTCGATCTCTGGCAGTTAGGTTAGGTGAACTTAAACCTACCAACATCACACTATCATTGGCGATGGAGCGGTTAAAATCCTAAGGGGATAGTTGAGGATGTCTTGGTGAAATAGACCAAATTCTACTACCCGAGTAGATTTTTGTAGTGTGACAGGCCAATTGCAAGTGAACCCAATCGTGTTCCAATTATCTTAGGAAGACTGTTTAAATATGATGATACTGATATCTATTGCTGAGATAGGTCATTTGCAACTTACCTTTGGTAACATGACCTTGGAGTTGAACATATTTCATTTGAACAACAAACATAAACTTCTAGAACATGAAAATCAAATAACTGATGAAGTTGTTTCAAATGGAGTCGATATGCGGGGAAGCCGCAGTGTCGGGAATTGCAAGGAATGAAGCAGCCAAGGAGATGAAGGAATGTTGGTCACACCCAGCTAGCACACTTGCAAGCCAATTGCTCCAATTAGCCATCGGTGAAATTCACTTCAACAATTGGGCTGACTGTAAGTCAGCAGACTCACTGCGGGGTTGAGAGATCATTCTCCTTGACCCTCCTTGAGTAATTTTTTGAAATTGAAGCAGTCCCAGTGTTTCAAAAACCAGTTGCAGTTCAACAATTTGCTTTTGTCTAATTTAGATTAATTTTGAAGTAATTGATTCTTTTGAAAGTTTACAAATTAGCGATTTTCCTTTTAGTAATTTTGTTTATATACTATAGTATTT
Source organism: Tetrastigma voinierianum (assembly GCA_016808115.1). Lineage (NCBI taxonomy): Eukaryota > Viridiplantae > Streptophyta > Magnoliopsida > Vitales > Vitaceae > Tetrastigma > Tetrastigma voinierianum. The sequence goes on along the minus strand of JAEQBH010001176.1, from coordinate 99,682 downwards.
TGTATTAAATTTTAATTATAGTTTTATATAATAATTCTTATTATAAATTTTTAATTTCTTATAGTATCAATATATAACTACTGAAATTTGATTCTGAGGATGGTAAAAAAACCGAGGTTTGGGCAGGTCGCTGAGCCGCGTGAAAAATGGTGTAGGTGGACCCTTCGGCTGCAGCCTATTTAAACACAGGAGGGGTTGGCCATTGTCACTTCATATTCTCCCTACCATAGAAACCCTGGTCGCTTTACGCGTTCCCAGAGCCATCACACTGCCTCTGCGGCCGCGTCGATTCTATATGATCTGCGCCATGGCGGATTAAGGCTGACCACCACCGGCGCCGTTAAGCCACTCCTGATCTCTGCAGAGACCGTAGCGAAACTTGACTGCGAAGCCTGCGGCTAACTGCCCTGCATGCGTTCTGACCCGCTCACCCACGTGGGCTGAACCTTCTGATCTTATGCTCTGTGCTTTTGTTCGCGTTTTCTCCCTGATTGAGCCACAGTCATTCAACGTACGATCTTACCGCGCCCGTAGCCCTCTGGGCTTTGGTGAGCTTCAGCATGATGTACGAACCACCCGATTTGCGCCCACGGCTGAGAGTTGCTGCCGAGGCCTATAGTCATTCCCATTTGCACGAAGCGCACCTGAGACGACGTGGTCGGTGAAAGCAGCCTCTTCGGATTATTCTTTAGATTTCGGATATGGATTCGTACTTTCGAGGTGAATCCACTTGGCCCATGGGTTAGATTCGATCTTTCGGTGGATCCGGCTCCGGTGCCATCAGGTCCGGCGTTACACGAGGCCTCGAGAGATTCGTCGTTATCGAGACCGCGGATGGGACCTCGGGCCCATCACATGTACCTCGAGAGGAGGATTAGGAGGGCAGGCCACTCCAAGCGGGCCCGCTGTCGGGCCCCGGCTAGTCATCTTCCTCCGGCACCCAGCCATCACCGATCCCACATCGGCGCAGGCGACATCTGTCGCCTCGGTTAGTCGCTGGCCTCCGGGATCGGGAGGTCGTTGTTCGTAGGGATCCCGTTGCCCCCGGAGATATGCGGCTCCAGCTGAGATTTTCATCGGGAGTCATTCTCTACGGCCGTCCCGGTGCGGTGATCCGGGTTTAGGGATTCTATGAGGTTGATCGGGGATTATTCTCTACGGCCTTCCCATGACCCGAGGACGTATTATTACCCACAGTGGTCTTTGCCGGTTTTATCACTGCCAATGGCGTCTCGAGGAGCGGATGGTCAGCGTGAGCTTCAGGTTCTCTATCATTGATTTGTTGTGGGACCAAAACACATATACAAATTTATGACACTATTACCAAGGACTATTATCTAATCCCCGGCAACGGCGCCATAAAACTTGTTGAGACCAAAACATGTATAAACCACCAATCTCTTAGAGTAAATCATTTTTTTAAAGTTGGTTTTAGTACGATGTTCTCTGATGCAGTCGACAAGTAATAAAATGGTTAAGTCCGGATATCGATCCACAGAGATCTAAGAATTTTAAATCAACTACCACGACTACTCAAATTCCATACTATTTGGACCCTGTAAGTGATAGTAGGATCCGGCGTTAAGGTCTTTGGAAAATTAAACGATACAAGAAAATTAAATGAACTATCCAAACATCTTGGAAAATAAAGAATAAAGAATAAGAATTTTAATAAAAGAAGCTGAATCTTGAATAGTTATCCTCAGAGGACACATCAATAGAAACAGTGATAGTGAACTATCGATTCCTGTAGTTACTCCTAATAAAATTTCTTGATTAACTCCAGTTTCAAAATCTGTCGGCGTTGTAGTGCAGCTGGATCTCTCCACACTCCACATTTCATTATCCTAATTTATGACCTGATTCTCTCGAATCTGAGGAATTAGATAACTACTTTTAAAGGGACTTCCTTAATAAGGTATTTTTCTTTTGCAATACTTCATACCCATTTTATGAACATAAACCTTAGCTCCCAGAGTTATCGGTCAGCGGGATACTCTGACTTCCAGTTGCTCCTCCTCGAAATTAGAATAGATCAACCTTTCCTTGATTAGATCTCAGCTAACACGGGATTGGTTGTTTAAATAGATAAGTCATTCAACTCGTTCTTGATTTCAAGTGAGAAGAGGATTTATCTAAGTGAACTTACAAAGCTGAAAGATCCTAATAGCGGAGTTAATATACCTTCAAAGAAATGTATTACTCTCGAGATAATATTCACATGTCCCTCAGGAGGACCTCCTTGAAATCGGAGCAATGGCGCAAATCTTAGCAGTATAAGAAAGCGTGTGTGGATCGAAAAATAAACCCAAAACGAGAAGTAAATTTATTAGCGAAATTAACAAGGCTGCTTTGAAAAGACTACGAAAAGATAAATTCGACTATAGCGTTCACTTAATAGGCTGGATTCCTCAATTCTTGAATTACACGATACAACATTCCTCACGATCATAAGAATGACGCAATTGAAAGCCGAAACAATCGAATTCAATTTATGCGAACTTCAAACATTCAGGTAGTAATTTGAAATTAAATGGTGCGCATTCAGCTTGACTCAAAGCGATAACATCGGTCGGGAAATATGTGAAAAATAAAAATCGAGGCATGATGCGCCTAAAGAAACGTGAAAATGAAAATTAAGAAAAATAAAAAGAAAAGAAAAAATAAAGAAGAAAATGAGCTTTCAGCTATCGGACCTCTACGTCTGTGGCCGCCAAGGCTTTGCTTAGATGAAATTTGGATAGGCTGCGTATTTATGAGGTTTTCCGGTTGGGCCCTAATCCCAATGTAACTGTTATTAGATTTTGAGTATCGGGCCAAGTCAACTATTCAAGTCGCGACCCAGTTTCCTTATCGTGACATCCTCGAATCGCGACCTCGATCCCCGTCAGCGACTTGACTTACTCTATGTAGCCTTGATTTGAGTCATTCTTGGTGTCGCGACATCACCGTCTTGTCGACATCTTCTCACGTCTTGGCGAGGTTTCAATTGTTCTCCTCCACGATGTCGCGTCGATATCTTGTCGCGTTCTCATTTCCGAATCATCTGCGATCTTCAGCGAGTAATAGCGGATGTCGCGACATCCGATCTCTTATCGCGACATCATCTAAAAGAGCGTAAACCCCGACTAATTGCTCATATTTAGCCAGCGACATCAATATCTTGTCGCGACATCTCTTTCGACTACTGCATCGTGATCTGGTCGTTCGATGTCATGACTTGGTGTTATCGTGACCTCACTTCATGAAACTTCACCCTTGGTGGCCCAGTGCAGTGCCGACTTGATCTCATGTGACGCGTCATTGTAAACTTCTGATCTTCTCTTGATGGTTCTTGATGTCGTGACTTCCGACCTCTTGTCGGCGACATATCATCAATGTCGCGACATCAATCTCAACGTCAGCGACATCAACTTAAGTTTGGCTTCATGGTCAAACCTCATAGCAAAGTGTTTGTTATCGCGACCTCTTATCCCGTCAACGACATCAAAACTGTGTGGCGACCTCGAAGATCTTTGTCAGCGGCGTCGTTTCTCTTAACTCACGTTTACCCTTGGTCTCTTGATCACGGTACTTGCATCGCGACCTGCATCAAATTCCTTGATTCTCTTGGTGTGGCGACCTCGGAGGTTGGTGCTGCAAACCCGGAAACTGCATCAATGAATCGGCCAAATTCTTTTCATTTTACGCTCACGCCATTCATTGCACCTTTCCTCCGTATTCTTGTATTTTTCTACTTTCTTTCTCTCTTCCTGCTAATAACAATTTGGTGAAGGTTTCTTTATATTTACGTATATTAATTATTCATTTCTAGATGAAAATAGACAGAAAAAATGGACTAAAATAGATGACTTTTAAGCTCGTCAAACTCCCCACGAGCAAGTTTTGCTTGTCCTAAAGCAAAGAAAAAAAGAAAAGAATTGTTTGTCCTCCGAACTAAAATAATTTTAAGGACATTTTACGTGATTTGTTATGCGGAGTTTCATTCAATTTAATTGCAATGCAAGGTATGCAAATTTTAAATTGCATCTAGCTGGTCGATTCAGGTTGGTCTCTGCACTCTTTATGCTATGCAAACTATCATGTTGAAATTGTTTTACAAACAATATACTCATTGGATCCTGTTGAATAATGAATTATTTTCCTTTCTCAATTTATGGCTGAGTCATTTAACTCCCTAAAGTTCTTCACAATTTTGATTGTTTCCTTTCTTCCAAATTCCATAGGCTTGTTTTTCATATTGATCCACTAATGTAGGTGGTCTGACCTTCGGATCAATCGAGTCTTTTGGGCTTATATTGTGAGGCTTGGGTAATGGGTAGGATGGAAGGAATTTTTAGGTTAAGATCACCCCTGAACATTTTCTCTTCTCTTCTTCCCCTTCTTTCTTATAGTTTCTCTAGTAAACTCCCTAAGCTTCATGTTTGGATATCTCTTTGATTTCTTCGTTTTAATTTGTATTCCCCTATTTACTCTTATAATTTCACTGAGAATTTCCTTGGATTTGCTACCACTAAGGGATAGTGCAATGTTTTAGCTTTTTTAGGCTTTCTAGCACTCTTGCGAACTTTGGGTTAGTAACTCCCCATACGGATGGCATTAAGTGCTAGGTGTTGAAACACCCACAAGAACTTAATTGTTCAAGAAGCTAGGCCACAAGATAAAACTTATCTAAAGCCTTCTTTTCTGCATTTTCCTGCTCCTTGCCTTTTTCTTTTCATTCCTTTTGAGTTCCTCAAAAATATACTCCCAAACTTCATTTCTTTCTTCCTCTTTGGTCACAGTGTCGTAGGTTCTTTCTTGGAAGGATTGATGTCTTAAGATGATTTAGGGTTTCCATTAGTCTATTTTTATGAAAAATAGGCTTGTTAGCTCAATTCTGGAACTAATATGCCTCGACATATGAATAGGGGATGGCTATAATGGCTCAAACTATCCAAGAGTATTTGTATCATCTCTTGTCGGTGAATCACTGGGATTTAAGCTTGATCGTAATTTAACAAATTCTAAATCTGGATTAACAATTTATGACTAACTATAAGGAATTATCTTGACTCATTTTATTGATGAGTAGTTAAGTTAATTGATATTCAACGGGTTCCTTGATTTACTGTCATACCACAAATTCAAAAGATGTTTTGTTCATACATTTTATTACCTTCCTCTATCTGGACTTATCGGTTAAATATAAGTAATTTTGCACCTTGTGTTTCAATTAAACTATATGCATTTTGTCCTTATTACGAAATTTTCCTCACATTTCAGCTTACTCTTACTCTAAGCGCTTCATTCAATTAAGATAATGTCCTCTCAGTTTTTATTAGGAGACTATTTCCTATTTTGATTTATAATCATTCAGCTATGGCTCGCATAACATTGAACAATCAAATGCAAAATAGTACACAACAATTCCATTTAACTTTCTCATTTTATTTCTGATTAATTTGCAACTGTTGGATACACAGTATGGGAGAAGGATGGTACTGAAAGTTAGGCATGGAGAAGGTCTATTTCTTTTTGGACGAGGTGGCAAAATATCAGGGGGATCTAGGTCTAAAGTGTTCAAATGAGCTGGGAATGAAGGGAACTTCATTTCCCTTCTTTCCTTTCTCTTCTTAGTTTCCCTCTCAAGCTGTTCTTCAATGACAATCTCATTAGAGAGATCAACTTTCTTGTTCAGTACATCTTGTCTCTTCCCCAAGCCATTCATTGTGTTCTCCATTTCTGTCATGACTTCCAAGAATTTAGAAAGATTGTTGTTAATCAAATCTAAATTTTCGGCCGTTCTTACGCTTTTGTAAGTTGACCTCCCATTGCTTTTTGTCTCTCTCATTCGAGTTTGTTTTTCCCGGCTCATACGTAGAGATTTGTATAGTACTTTGAAACGCTGTTTGCTCCCCAAATTTGGTGTCATGCTCTTTATCTCTTTTCTCTAGCAATCTTGGGAGTTGAACATCTCGATCAAGCGCTTGTTATAGAAAGCTTCATGACTCGGTTGAGTTTGGGTAAAGATCTTGATCTCTTTCCTTCATTTCTTTCTTGAACTCTTCTCCTTCTTTGCTTCAACATTTTCCCATACATTTCCTCTTTTACGTTTCAGTTCTTCCTTCCCTTGTTGTTCTCTTCTTTGGATCTCCACCTCATGCTCCTTTCTTTTACGTTGCTTTCTTCTTCCCCCTTTGTTGGTCTCTTCTTTTCAATTCTTTTCATACATCCCTTCTGCGAATTCTGTTTCAAGTTCCTCCTTCTCTCTTTCTTCTATTCTTTTACGCATCAAATTGAGCTTCGAGGTGAATTGTCCTCTTGTGCTCCTCTTGACTTTTTCTCCGTGTTGGAAATTTACATTTTTGTACGAGGAGGAGGCGCGAGGATAGAATCTGTGAAATTTGTCTTCATCCACGCCTTCATTATCGCAAACATGTAATCACATTGTGGTGAGTGATGTCAGTGCTCTGCTCCCTGATCAGTGGCCCTCTGGATCTCCTTTTCTGGATCTTAAACCCAGGTTTCACCTACATTCTCTCTGGCCTCCCTTTTCCTCTGATTTCTTGGCCCCTTGCTAACTCCTGTCAGAAGGAGTGGTGAAGCTCTGGGACTTCTTCTTCGACTCTAAATTCCTTTCCTCCGACCTTCAAGCATGAGCGATTGTTCTTTGGGTGGAAACCAGAGACCTCTTTGTTCCCTTCTTGATATCTCGCTGATAGAGTTCTCTATGATAACTCTATGTTGATCTTGTACCCCTTGAGTGTATGGCATCTGTGATGCGGCTTCTTGTTCTCTCACGCATAAATGTTTCGTTCAGGTTCAGCCAGGCATAATCGGCTCTTCCTGTTGAGCTTCCATTGAGATTTCCTTCTCCTTGGTCTATGCCCCACTTCCATCGGTGAGCTTGCGCAATCTTCCTAAAGTCGGTTTTCAAAATTTTCTGAATTTGGAGCCATGCTTGTGTATTGTCATCCATAAGGCCTCATTGATGGCCGCGGCCGATATGAGACCCGAGACTCCTCTAACATAAACGGCTCCATCCTTCCTTCCCTACCATATTGGAATAAAACTCTCTCACCCAGTCTTTGTATATCAGCTACGGTGTGCTGAGAAGACTCTCCCATCCTCTCTGCTCTATCATCTCCTTGAAAGGAGTCATAGGGTTTTTGAATCTCCTTTCTATAACAAAACCTTTGTTAGCATAGTACTTCTTCCAGGAATAAACTGCATGGGATATATGAAATCTTCTACTTCTTCTTCTTCTCTCATCTTTTTCCTTTTTCCACTTTGCTCTGTCTTGAGAAGTTGTCGGAACTTAAAGGCGTTTTTAATTAGCATCTCTCACCTTGCTCTTCCCGACCGAATCTCATCTAAATTGTTCTCCTTTTAAAGTTTCTTCTTCTTACGATTGTTCGTGTGTTCCCTCATTATCTCGTCTAGGTTAGGAACCCGGGGTGGGAATTTCAGCCATTTGAGACGAAAAGCTTTTAAACCAGTTTGGAATCTTTGGGTTTTCGGAGGTTGAGATTTGGGAGGAAGGCAGCGAATGGTTATGGAGTTTGGAGTGAATGAAATAGTTTCCAACAGTTGCAATTCAATCAATGTTGTGGGCTAGTTAATGATTCAATTAAGAATTGTCGCGACTTCAATTCCGCCTCTTTTTATTTTAGGTCATTAAATTTAGGGCTTTTTTTGAAGTGAGTGGTTGGCACATGTCGCACTTTAATGTCGCGACCTACCTAACATGTCGCGACAATACAGGGTTCTCAAAGATCTGTTTGATGTGGCGACAATCCTTCTTCTTTGAAACTTAAAATTCCTTTATCGCGTGCCATCTCCCTTCTTCCATACTCACTAATTGTTCTTTCCAAAGTGGTCACGACATGATGTTTTGTAAAGGCGACTTTGTCACGAGCCTTAACGCTTCTTTGTCGTGACCAAGCCCTTTGTTCAATGATTTCAAAAACTTTGAATTCTCTTATTGTTCCTAACTTGTTTAGACATCTCTTCGAATATTTTAAGCAAAAGATTTAACAATTAATTCAAATATATCTGAGTTGGGTTATGAGGAAAGTTACTCCCCTTTTTCTCGTATCGCGACTCCTCTGCTGATTCTTTGGAATTACTCTGTAGTTGCCTTGCTATTCATGTCTTTAGCAGATTCGGAAAATCACTTTGCAATATTCAAGAAAATTCTAATTAAGCTTCTGTCTAATTCTAAAAATTAAATCTATCCTTCTAGAAAACAAATCTGACCTAATTTATCAACCTTCAAAAGAAAATAATTCAAAATTTAAATTAATTTAAATCCTCATAGGTTACCTCCCATGCCGTGCCGAGTTTTGAGTCCTTATTTGGACTTCTTTGTTGTGGATTCTTCTTCTTTTTCCTCAAGAACCAGTTGGAGTTCTTCACTTTCCTCTTCCCTGTTGAGATAATGCTTTAACCTTTGTCCATTGACCTTGAATTCTTCCCCATCATCAGACTTCAGTGTTATTGCTCCAAATGTAGTACTTGATACCACTGTGTATGGCCCACTCCAATTGGATTTTAATTTTCCTGGAAACAACTTCAGTCTAGAATTAAAAAGCAGCACCTGTTCCCCTGTTCTGAACTCTTTCCTAAGGATTTTCTGATCATGCCATTTCTTTGTCTTGTCTTTGTATATTCTAACATTATCATAGGCTTCATTTCTGATTCTTCCAGATGGGACGGTTGGGCAATCTTTCTTCGCTGCGACCTTGAAATCGAAGTTTAACTTTTTAATGGCCCACATTGCCTTGTATTCTAATTCAAGAGGTAGATGACGCTGGTTTGCAGCTTCGCTACGTATGGGGACATTCGATAGGGTCTTGTATGCGATCTGGCAAGCCCAAAGTGCATCATCAAATTCGGAAGGCCAGTCCTTCTGTGACTCCGCAGTCTTTTCAAAATGTGCAGTCTCTGTTGGAAATTTACCTTGTCCATTGGTAAGGGATGATAGGCTAAACTCATTACATGTGATCATTACGCTCATGAGTTTTTGCAAATATTTTGTTTGCAAAATGGGTTTCCCCCCATCACTAATGATAGTTACGGGGAGTTCCAAACACACTCAAAATATTCTTTGCAAAAACTCACAAGCTGTATTAGCATCATTCCTTGGACGAGCCTTGCTTCCACCCATTTGGAGGCGTAATCTCTTGCTTAGCATTATGTATGATTAACAAATGATGGTGGGAAAGGTCCATAAAATCTATTCCCCAAACATCAAAAATTTGTATCACCATATAATACCTTTTAGGGGCATTTCATTCATAACTGCTTGATATTTCCAATCCTTTGGCATCGATCCTGCAATTTTACCCTCTTGCTGAAATCTCACGAGAAGATAGTGGGCCAATAAATGATTAAGGAGTATCTTGTCTGTTTGTTCTTACTCTGAAAAATGTCCCCATATGGTGATGCATAGCGTCATTAAAATGTTGCCTTGTTCACCTTCGGCACACATCTTCACTTATTATCATGTCGGCTACCTCTTTTGAATAAAGAATGGGTCATCGAATATAATATCTGCTTTGTCGAGTTCACGAGTTTCCTCTTACGTTGGTAGGCCCGGTGCGAAGGCATTACTCATGACGGATAATTCACAATATCGGCTATACCATAGGAGTTGGGAGAGCCTTGAATAATTGCTCATCTGGGAAGTTCTGCATTAGCGCACGTTTTCTTCTTCATCGGCACCTTCTTCGCTCTTGACAAGTGGTCGGCTATCACATTGTCACATCCTTTTGTCCCTTATTTCCAAATCAAACTCTTACAACGTGACACCACCTTATCAATCTTGACAGCTTCCTTTTTCGACATCAATTGCTTGATTGCTTTTGCATGATCGGTGTGAATTACCACATGGGATCCCAATGTATTGCTAAATTTTTCACAAGCAAATACTATGGCTAGCATTTCCTTTTCAGTTGTTGATAGTTCTCACATTATTCATTGAAGAGTCTTACTAGCATAGTATATGGCTACTGAATACTTTCTCTTTTCTTTGCCCAACCACCGGCTCCCATAGCAAAATCAACGGCATCATAGCGTTGTTTGAATCCTGATCCCGTTGCGGTGCAGCAATTATAGGTGCATGTACCAATTTGAGCTTGATTTCGTAGCATTCTTGCGGGAGTCGTAATTAGACCTTGTATCTTTTGATGTCATAATGGAGTAAGCTATTTTGAAAAATCTTTGTCGTCTCATGTAAAACCCGGCATGCCCCAGCTTCTTCTTTCCTTTAAGCTGTAAGTAGGTGGTGCAAGGATTTGATAATGGATACTTTTGGGTGATCAACTTCTAGTCGATGGCAGTACATATATGATAACAATACCTTATTATCATAAAATGGCATTTTAAGATTGATCTTTGAAGCTGTTTGTGCTGCGTCTTTGAAGCCTTTGTTTCAGTTGTTTAAACATTGATCAAAGTTTGGATCATACACAGTAAAATCATCCATATGAATATTTCCATCACTTCTTCAACCAAATCTGAGAATATAGACATCATGCACCTCTGGAATGTAGTTGGAGCATTACATAACCCAGCGGCATCCTTAGAAGGCAAAGAGTACCATAAGGGCATGTAGCGTGGTCTTATACTTGATCCTGCAATTATGATAGCAATCCCGATTATATCACGAATACCCATCCGAGGAAAACAAAGTGAGGTGTCCTACTAACCTATCAACATCGATCAATGAAAGGCAAAGGAAAATGATCTTTTAAGTTTTCTTTTGTATTGATTTTACATAATCAATACATACCTCCATCCTACATCCGCATTCTTGTTGGAATCAATTCATTTTTCATTTCGATCACGATTAACCCCCTTTCTTTGGAACCATGGTAGGCTCACCCAAGGACTGTACGAGATAGCATAGATAAAACCTGACCCATTTAACGATTTTAGCACTTATCCTTCACGACTCGCCTTCGTCTTTGGATTCGACCTCCTCACAGTGTTCTCACGGATGGTTTTGAAGTCTCTTCAAGCGAGAATCTTATGCATGCAGAATTGATGGACTGATACCCTTGACTCTTCAATGGTGAGCTAAGCGATTCATATGCTTCCTTAATAATTCCGGCCAATCTTTGCTCCTCGTTCTCACTTAATAAAACAAAAATGATCAGTTTTTCTTTGGTAATTCTAAGTAGGCATACTTTAAAATGACATGGCAACTCTTTCAAAACTAAACCTTACATCTTTAGTCTCTTATTGAATTTCCTCTTTTAACTATCTTCCCATTATCTTTTACGTTTTTTGCTTCAAGTTCAGCACGGTTTCTATAGCATGGCTAACTGCATGGAAGTCGAATGAGCGTCTTCGGTATCTTGGGGGTATCTCTTTTTCATTGTCATGGAGTGTTACAATCGTATTGCTTTTATCGGGGTTGGGAATAGAGACAAAATCGACTACATTGTAGCCTTCGCACTCCTATCTATATTTTGCATACTTTGTCGGGTTAAACCACGTGACTTCTTCTCGACCCTTAAGATAGATTTCCTTTTGTGCGTATGTCGAGGCACTCCGGTAGCTAGGAATGGTCTTCCTAATAGTAGAGTACTTGTGAATCTTCTTCCATGTCGAATGATGAGTCGCAGGGCTAAACTTCCCATGATGACCAACCGTCTTCAAGCCCCTTGGGTTTCACCATCGATCACATGCGCCATTTTACGAAGAGTAGCAGTTGTGGGATTAAGCTCCCCCAAACTTAATTTCTTGCATGAGAAAGAGGCATCAGTTGATACTAGCTCCACGAGTCACGAGCTTCACGAAGAATTCCATTCCTCCAGCAATACAAGGGGTGTGGAAACTTCACGGGTCCTTCGTCTTTCTGTGATTCTTTTGCGATTCTGCGCTGCGAAATGGCGGTGGTGTATTCACTTAGCCTGCTATTTTTCTTTTCTTGCTCGGTATGTCGCCGGAAATTTTGCATACGTGCTCCCGAGTCACCACTTGATAAAGCATCGCGATCTCGGCAGAAGTTTTCAGAACCTTGCTGTTTGCTCGCATCCGTCTTTGATTTACTGCCGGTCTTTGTATTGGAAATGGGATGCGAGGCTTTGTTCCTTGGATATTCTTCTTTTACTCCTTCTTTGTCATTCTCCATTGTCTCTTCCCTTTACGGTCTTGCTACTTCTTTATTCTTTGTCACCTTTTCTTTCCTCTTAGCTCGCCTCCTTAGGCTGCCTGACCATGCGATCTTTTTAGGTTTCTTCCTTATCACTTGGGAAGGTATCTTTCTTACGACTTTGTAGGGTTAGGAATTTGCATTGCCTACTTGTGTCTCCAGGTTCTTCGAGGGAGTCATTGGTAGTGTGAAAAATTTGAGAATTAGTGCAATTTGCTTCCAGATTCTCAAACTTTGTTCATGGAGGTTCCATGACTTTTATTATCCCCCATAAACTACAGCATCTGTTCCTCAAAAGATGGGGCCCTCCTCTGACCCTGATATTCGTTTATGTGCTCATTTCCCTGCTGCTGGCTAGCTGGAACAGTGATTCGCGTTGATACCCTTGTTGAGGTTACATCCTGCCTTTGGCCTTGAAGCCCCTCCGCCCATACGAGAAGTTCTCATGAACACGAGTCTTTGTTGATATTATGGCACGGTAGGTTAGGATTAGGTTTGAAATGGTAGATCTTGGCTCACCAAAATAATTAACCTCTTGACATCATAAAGTCCTTGATTACTCTTTCGGCCTCCCCTTCATTAACTCCCTTTCAATTGCTCCTATTTCATGAAGCGGTGTGTGTCTTTCTTTCTTCAACATCTAACACATGCATAATGGCATCAACTTGGCCTCCATGTTTGTCATCTTGCTCGGCTCCATGATCCTTTCCTCTGCTGTTTCCTCTTGGCTTTCGGAAGGAGTTTTCATGTTACATTTAACCAGATCTTCAATCAGCTTTTTTGCCTCTTCAGCACTTTTTCGTTTGAATGCTCCACAGCATGAAGCATCAATGATCCCTTTTGATATATCATTCATGGCATGATATACAATGTCCATACGAGTCAACGGATCTATTCCATACGTGGACATCTTCTCGGTAACCCGTTTGAATCTTTCCCAAGCTACATACAGGCACCATGCTTCCCTCTTTGCAGACAAGGAAATGATTCCCTCCTTCTTTCTTTGGTGAGAGGTGGGGAAAGAATCTACCTATTAGGCCTCTATAATTCCTCCCAGTATCAACGAACCATATGGTAAAGATTCATACCATGTAGTATTTGTATCTCTTAGAGAGAATGGGAATAGATGCAGTTGATGACTGCAGTCTCACCCCCATTGACAACGGTATTGGCCATCTGAGGAATCTTCCCGGATGCTCGTTTGGATCTTGATTAGGATGACCGATGGCGATCTTCTTTGGACCATTATGTCGATCGCGGCTTTAATTCAAATTATTAGCATCCTACTATGGTATCCCGATCGGTAGTATTCTTCTTGTATAATTGGTCTCCAATCCTGTGTCCGTTGGTACGGAGGCCAACCTATATGTATTTCAACTTTGATCCACGCCACTTTCCATACGCCATGGTTAGGTTTTCTGCCCTTCTTAGTCTTTCTCCGACTTACGGCGTCCTTTCTATTTAAAGTGTCATTTGGAATCGGATGATGCATTTCCTATGCATCGAAGATTTTAAGCCAAACATGCTCCATTAATAGGATTAGTCAAATCATAAAATATATTCAATATGGGTTGTTAAAGGTCAGTGGCTACAAGAGTCACTGCTTGAAACGCTGTTTTTGTTCTTTTTCTTTTAAAAATGTCCAAATTAGTATTTCTTTCTTTCATCTGAATATTGATTTACTTAAATTCTTTCGATCCCCGGCAACGGCGCCATAAAACTTGTTGACCAGACCAAAACACATATACAAATTTATGACACTATTACCAAGGACTATTATCTAATCCCCGGCAACGGCGCCATAAAACTTGTTGACCGGACCAAAACACATATACAAATTTATGACACTATTACCAAGGACTATTATCTAATCCCGTGGCATCAATAAAACTTGTTGAGACGAAAGCATGCTTATAAACCACGATCTCATAGGTAAATCATTTTTTAAAGTTGGTTTTGATCGATATCACGCAAGTGCAATTAGGCAAGTAATAAAATGGATTTAAGTCCAGATATATATCGATCCCACAGAGATCTCAAGAATTTAAATCAACTACCACGACTACTTTCGGAATTCCATACTATTTGGACCACAAAATGATAGTAGGATCCAGCATTAAGGTGCTGGAAAATTAAACGAACAAGAGAAAATTAACTGAACTATCCAACATACTGGAAAATAAAGAATAAAGAATAAAGAATTTCTAATAAAAGAACTGAATACTGAATAGTTATCCTCAGAGGACACATCGATAGAAGCATTGATAGTGGCCCATCGATTCACTGTAGTTACTCTAATAAAATTTCTTAGTTAACTCCGGAGTTTCAAAATCTGTCCAAGGCGTTGATGCGGCTGGATCTCTCCACCTCCACATTTCATTATCTAATTTATGACCTGATTCTCTCGAATCTGAGGGAATTAGATAACTACTTTAAAGGGACTTCCTTAATGCAGGTATTTTCTTCTGATACTTATACCCATTTATGGGTACATGTATAGCTCGAGTTATCGGTCAAGCAGGATATACAGCTTCCAGTTGCTCCTCCTCGAAATTAGAATAGATCAACCTTTCCTTGATTAGATCTCGGTTGACACGAATTGGCCTCACTATAGGAATTGAGAATTGAACTCTTTGCTTGTTAAATAGATAACTCACATTCGACTCGTTCTTGATTTCCAAGTGAGAGAGGATTTATCTAAGTGAACTTACAAAGCTCAAGATCCTAATAGCGGGTTCAATATGCCTTCAAAGAAATGTACATTACTCTCAGAATATCTTACTGTGTCACTCGGAGGAGGACCTCCTTGAAATCGAGCAATGACCTTAAATCTTACTTGGGTATAAGAAAGCGATATTGTGGATCGAGAAAATAAACCCAAAACCCAGTAATTTAATGCTTGAAATTAACAAAACTGCTTTGAAAAGACTACGAAAAGATAAATTCGACTATATAACGTTCATAATGGAAGTGGATTCGCAATTCTTTGAATACAAATCTGACATTCCTCGATCCATAAGAATGGCTGCAATTGGCCAGAGCTGTCCAATTCAGAGAATTTATGCGAACTTCAAACATTTAATTAATTTGAAAATTAAATGGTGCATTCGACATTTCAACGATAACATCGGTCCGAAATACAGAAAAAATAAAAATCACGAGAGCATGATCTGCTCAGCGGCGGAAATGAAAAATTAAGAAAAAGAAATAAAAGAAAAGAAAAAATAAAGAAAGAAAGAATGGGCTTTGGTATCGGACCTCTAAATGCATGGTAGCATTTGCTTGAATAAATTTGGATAAATACAGCGTATTTATAGGGTTTTCCAGTTGGGCCTAATCCCAATGTAGCCTGTTGTGGATTTTTGAGTATCCAGGCCCAAGTCACTGTTAGTCGCGACCCGGTTTTCGCTTGTCGTGACATCGCCGGTCGCGGGCCTCGATCCAGCGTCGCGACCCGACACTCTATGTAGCCTTGGTTAGTCATTCTTGGTGCCATTGACATCACCATCTTGTCGACATCTTCTCACGTCTTGGCAGGTTTCAATTGTTCTCTCTGATGTCGCGACGTCGATATCTTGTCGCGACCTCAGCTCGAATCATACTGCCGGTCTTCAGAAGCGATGTCTTGGATATCGCGCGACGCCGATCTCTTGTCGCGACATCATCTGAAGCCGTGCCAGGCTTCAAGCTAGTTGCTCATGTTGTCAGCGACATCAATATCTTAATCGCGACATCTCTTTAAGGCTCTGCATCATTGATCACAGTCGTTCGATGTAGCGACTTGGCGTATTATCGTGACCTCACTTCGCGAAACCGCGCCAGCGGCAGTGCGGGTTAGCCGACCCGATCTCATGTCGCGACGCTCAAACGTAGCTTACAGTCTTCTCTTGATGGTTCTTGATGCCATTGACTTGACCTCTTGGCCGTGACATCATCAATGTCGACATCAATCTGCGTCAGCGTGTATCCAACTTAGGGTCGGCGGCTTCATCAGTCGAGCCTCTTATAGCTTAAAAGGTGTTTTTTACATTTGTCGCGACCTGCCTCCCCTAAGTACGACATCAAGCTGACCTTCGCGACCTCGAATCTTTGGCGCGGCAATCGTTCTCTTAGCTCACGATTACCCTTGGCTGCACACTGCAGATCAAATTCCTTCACTTCTCTTGGTGTCGCGACTTAATTTGATCAGGTAACCCCAAATCGCATCAATGAATCACCCAATTCTTTTCGATTTCGCTCCGCCATTCGACCGCACCTTTCCTCCACTTATTGTCGTATTTTTCTACTTTCTTTCTCTTCCGCTAATAACAATTTGGTGAGTTTCTTCATATTTCTGTATATTAATTATTCATTTCCTAGATGAAAATAGAACGTAAAAATGGACTAAAAAATAGATGACTTTTAAGCTCACTCAACATCGCGTGAGTACTCGTGAGCGGCCGATATATCAAGAGGAGCCTTTTAGCCCTCGCATACCGCCGGCCAATGCAGGGTTATGGTGATCAGGGGCCCACCACCTCACTCGAGAGAGTGTCTGAAAGACCGCCGAGACACTACAAATGACCAAGATTTTATAGAAGCAGCCTCCCGTCTCGATGTCGATCGACCATCTATTCTACGACGAAACTGGGTTCCCGCTACAACATTACTCACGAGGTTTCATCTCGAGGCCTACCACCCTGAGATAATGTTCAACCCTCCAGTCGCAGACTGATCCTCCCCGATGAGTTTGAGCTTCGCAGTGAATGTCCATCCAGCGCACCTAGTACGAGCAGAGAGCATTCCACTGCGATGCCGAGACTACTCCGGCCAGTTCTCTACATATGGGATTCCCTGCAGGAGCCGAGGATTGAGATGAGAGTCTCGATGCCCTCCGGCTCACAGCGAGCTGGTGATGACCATGCCCTCAGATCTTCCATCTTCTCGACAAACAGACCAGATGAGGCATCTGGTCAAAATGAGACTCCCACGAGACGACGCGTGGCCCGCCCCGAGCCCGAGATGCAGAGGAGTCCGGTCCCGCGATGTCACTCCATCTCCTCCTCCAACACCACATCCGCAGCTGCAGCTGATACACCCGGCCCATCCTATTCAGCACACCATTCAATTCGAAAAGGTGCCCACTCTTTCGCCTAGAGATCAAGGGTGTGATGGATGCCATCCGCTCACTCAGCGTACCTACACAGTACTTAGGATCGTGAGGCCGGCCCAGTTGTCACCCCATGCTTCACAGACATGACGCACTTGGCCTTCCCCGTGTTCTCGACCGTGAGAGATGTTCTAAATTCCACATCTGTACTCCTTATTTCGGATGGTGTTTCTCTGGCGCAAGAAGAAGAACTAGACCCACCACCACCACAAATGCTGAGGTGGTTAGGTTTCTTTAAGGATTTTGTATAGTTACTAGCCCCTTTATCAACCTACTTCACTAATTTTGATTAGATTCATGTATTAGCCATAGTAGGCAAGGATACTTTTAAATGCTTCAGTGTCTATTCCATGTATTAGCCATTTGGCCATATCAAAAGCTATTCGGCCATATATATATACATTTCTTTTCAGATACCATGTTTCTGCAGCCTTTACCATGTATATTTAGTTTTTCAATCGAACAATTGAATCAAGCCTAAATCGACAATCAAATCGCTTTGTCAGGAGCATCAGAATCACTTTTTGTCACCTTTATAGAACAAATTCTATGCTTGAAACGCTTTTGGTCAATTGCAATTAAAGATGCTCAACTTGAACATTTCTCCCTTATGCTAATTCACACACTGCACTCCATTATTTCAATAAGCCGTGAATTTGCAATACTCTTCACTTTGTATAGCCGGCCTTTGAGGTATGTCGGGCAAACCTAGGATAGTTCAGTTATTCAGACGTGAACACCAATGCTGTCTTCCAAAAAAAAAAAAAAAGCAAAAAGAAAAAGAAAAAGAAAAGTAAAGAAAAGAAAAATGGTAAGTCGTGGAAGTTTCGCTTCTTGAAACCCGAGCACTACCCAGGGGTATATGGCAAAAATCCTTCAAGCCCGATGCCCTAAGCCTTAATTGTCAGGGAGTCATCGATTTAAGGTTCGTACGGGTGGATAGGTAGAGAGTTTCAACACATTTCAGAGGTGCTGATTCTTCGAAATCATTCGCAGTCCGGTAGCTTCCCGAGCTTCAGGGTCACCGATCCTTTCGCCTGCATGCCCTAAACCCTGCACTGGTCAGATCACCAGACTCTTCGCTATACGTATCGCAATTTGATTTTAAGCATTGCACCCTACAATGTAGCTTACAACAAAGAAAGAAAAGTTTAACTATCCCTTATCAAAGTTGTTCAACAAATTAAGGCCATGCTGGGGTCGGGGGAGGTGCACACTTTACAATTTATTTGCCCCGACCGTTACGATAAAGAACCATTAGACTTTGGTGGAAATTCCATTTGAGAATCATGGAACCACACAAATCCTTAAATTAATCTTGTATGGTTTTGGTTCTTTCCATACCTAAGTTTTCAAAACTGTGTCGAATTTTTCGCCTTAGAGGTAATGTTTATATGTACATAAACCCTTTTGAATCATAAAATTTTTGAAAATCACTACATGCATCTCCTTTTTGTTTTTGCATTGCTAAGGGACTAGCAACGTTGTTGGGTGTGATTAGTGCCCAAAAAGTGCTATTTTGAACCCTATATTAGATAGAAGTTTTCTATGCTTTTTTGCGCATTAACTCATATCAATTAAGCCAATTAAAGTGTCCAGGTGTTCTTAGTATCGCTTATGCCATTTAGGTTATTTTTGGTTGTTTTGCGTGTTTCAAGGCATTTTTGGGAGTTCAATATCGACATAAGATGAATCATGAAGATTAACTCCATTCATCGCCCATCAATCATACCAAAATCAAAGAGAGAATGAAGGCAAAGTGATGGAAATCAATGCGTACAGGAGAAATAGGCAAAGCAAAGGTAAAATCGAAGAATCCTGCAGAATTTCGCTTAAGATTGCAGTGTGTTTCAAGCCGATTGCGAAAATTCGCAAACTTTAGCTTAGTACTTCGCACCTTAGCGAAATTGTCAATTTTCGCTAGACCCAAAATTTTCGCTATGCACTATTCCTAGCGGCTCTCACGCCGTTTACTCACAAGAATCTCACATATGTAAATTTCGCTTAGCTAGCGAACTATGCCGTGGCCTAGCTTAAATTTCCCGTTATCTCTTGGTGATTTAGCTAGCTAGCGAAATTTTCGCTAGCTAGCGAAATTGATATTTTAGCGAAATTCACGCCTCTTGTCATACTTTTTGTAATTAATGCAAACCGACTTCAATTGGTGTACTTTGTCCTTAAATCACTTCAAAATGTTAGGCTTTATTGTAGTTTCACATGTGGGTGGCCTATATAAAACCTAAGGTTTTTGTAACCAAAAAGGAAAGAAATGGAGAGAAATTTTTAGCACATTTTATTATGTAAATATCTCGCAGCCTTTAGTTAGGGTTTGGTTTTTCTCTTCTCTCTCCTCTTTCCCTTATTTTCTCGTCAAACACCCTTGAGGATGACAACTCATGAGATGCTTGGCTAAGCCTCTTTTCTTTGAAGAGGAAGGAAGCTAGCTTCTGGTGGTTGGGCATATGCAAAGGTCCTCTTGTGTTAAAAAGCCAGTAATTGGTGTTTATGATCCCATCTTCTCGTAATATGGTTGAATAGCATTGGAATGTTATTGATTCAGGGCCAATACTTTTACCATGCTTTAGGATACAAGTATACTTATTGCTAGATGGTACTGTGGTTCATTAGATGATCTTTACGAGCCATTGAAATGATATTTAATGTTAGGTTTCAAACTCCAGAAGGCCATATAGATGCATGTTATCTCGTGTTGACTCAAATAGGAGCTGATTTTAGGTGAGGCTCACAGTTAAACATAGGATCCGCTGCGGGCTTGACTATAGGTTGCTTGTCATAACGCGAGGATAAACCCGAGGACACTCGCTTTGCCCTAAGTTACCAGTTAGTGACCTAAATCTTCAAAGTTAACTTTTCACACTTCATTTCGCTTTTTACAAGCTTAATCAGTTTTCAAACTCATCACAATCGTTTTGAAACAAAATCCAAAAAGTCCAAATAGAAAGCCTTACCTTCTTGCACTTATGCAAATCATTCTCAGGATGAAACTCATCCCCGTGTTCATCTTAGACCACTATACTGCAAGAGTTGACTAATAAAAGAGAGGAACTTAGGTATATAAATTTTGTTGATTTTAAATTTCACCTTACTGCGGGCACTCCAATCAAGGGCACACTGCCTTTCTTTCTTTTTGGCCGTGTGTATGTATTCCACAAGACAAGGGCATATTGTTCCCGAATCAAAGGATGATGAAGGTTTAGTCCAAAAGAAGGCATACAAAGTTCTTTTCATTTTTTCGCAGGGTAATTTTTTATTACAAACTTTTATTACTTGATCCATGGTTTCATTATAGCACCTTTTTTTTGGCATTCTGCATATACTTCCATACAATATTAACATTATCTAGCATATTGGTAAAAAACATAGGCACAACTTTTTGCATTCCTCTGTGTGTGTGTGTGTTCACAAGACAGAAATTTAGGGCAATATGTTCCTAAATCACTGATATGAAGGTTTAGTTGACAAAAAGGCATACAAAGTCTTATGTTATTCTCAAGGTAATTTTTTTATCAGTAAACTCTTATAATTTGATGCCTCTTTTCGTTATTGCACCTTTTTTTGCGTATTATCTATACTCTCTCCATACAATATTTATGCCCTCGTACATTGATCAATAACATGGATAGCTAAAACAGATGCATCATAATTAAATGATTTAATTAGAGGGAAGCTATTTTGACTTCCAATATGGTACACCTGTTGATCCCTCTTATGTTAACAAATTAATAGTTTCAGCGATCACAGTTGGCCATCTAATGTCATATGATATACAAACTTCATTATTTATCAAAAAAAGATAAAATGATGTACAAATTTAAGTAATTAGTAACATGTGATACTTTCCTTTTTGCAAAGGCATTTAAATCTAAGAATTATAGTACATTTATATAATTAGATGGTTGTATTGGAATTTGAAAATGACAAAAGATCTAAACTATTATTTGGATGTTAGAGTTGGAGGCTTAGCCCTAGTTAGTAATTGGGGACAAATAATAGTGAAGAATAGGAGCAATGGAAGAAAGCAAAAGAGATAAAGAAGAAGAAGAAGAAGAAGAAATATGGAGTTGGGGTGCAGGCACCGATGGGCAACTAGGGCACGACTGTGCTTGAAGATGAACAAATCTACTCTCAATTCTCTTGATCTCCCTCCTTTCTTCTCCGCTGGGCCCCATCTCTCTCCCTTGACCGCGTGGCGCTCATGTTCTTGCCTTGACCACCGGTCTCTCTCTCTCCCTTTCTCTCACTCTATAATTCGCCATGAAGTTTGGGTCTAATGTTTGTTTATATGTATGCAATATTTGTAGATGGAAAGGTGGTGACTTGGGGAAGAGGCACATCTGGTTAGCTGGGTCATGGGGATGGTTAGCATCCTCAAACCAAAAGATGTCAAGTCGTTGGAGAGTCTTGTTATAACTCATGTTTCGCCGGACGGAGCCACTCCGGCTTTGTTCAGTTCTCTCTAATGGCTTGAAGTCGGGACTTGAATATTACTGTACGATAACATAGTATTTGGATGAATCTTCAACCACTACCTTTTCTAAAAAACAAAAAAAGTGTGGAGGGTATGAATTTTCATAATTTTGATGATCTTTCCTAATTGGAATTTCACATCTTACATTTCCAATTGTTTGACGCATCAACTACAAGCCGCTCTCCGTCTCCAAATTTGTTTTCTATGATCACTTATCTCTGTTTTAGACACTGGGTGCCTGTTCACTTGCGGGGACGGTTCATTTGGCCAGCTTGGGCATGGTGATTGCAACTCACATTGCTCTTCACTGAAAGTTTCATACTTTGATCCGAAGCATGTTGATCAGATAGCATGTCGTATGCGCCATTCACTAGTCTTGATGAAAGGTAAATACCTAACTAGAGTCAAGGGAAATTAAGTATTGTTGGTTGCATTGTTCTTAGTAAAATTGCTCATAGGGTGGGTTTCTAGATCACTGGATTCGCTAATATGTTCTTTCTAGTTCATTGTATCATCATTGTCATGTACAGACATCATAGTTCTTTTAACTTAGTTCTACATAACTCTAAGGAACAAAGTAAAGTAGAACTTTATGGAGCTTATAGAGTGCAAAAACTGTCTATTAAACCCTGAAACCACTCAATCTCAAAATGATGCAAGTCAGGTGACACAACTATCCAACCCAGGAATGGGAATTAACATTTGCTCGATTGTGGCTACTCGCACTTGCTCTTCAATGCCAATTATTTCTCGCACAACCATTGAAAGGGTGTAGTGGAGCTGAGAAGTATAAAATTATAATACAAGTATCAGGAAACGATGAACACTAACTGATTTCACTTAAATAGTTGTACTTGTATGAGTGGTGTGGCAAAGAATTTTTGGATATTGTATGACATCTTGCTTTATTTCTTATTTGGTTATTACATGTCCGAATGAAAGCTTAGCGGGTCAAGTATCTATTCAGCTGGATCAATCTGTGCGAGTCTTTCAGAGATACAGATATGGTTTGGATTTGGAAAGCGTGGTCAATCGGGGGTGTTTCGGCGGATAATATCATATCAATAAGTCTCGCCCTGTGCTACGTTGGACTTGAAGGCGTTGAAACTACAGGCTGATGCCAATGGGGATCATAGTAACACTATCCGGTAGGCAACTCAAACTGCTTGGACTTGTGATTTAATCAGCGTAAAACAAACTTTATTTTTGTGCATAAAACATCATAAAGATCCGAGGTCCATCATCTATAATACCATTTCTTTTTTCATTAATACTAAATCCCACACACAACATAACGTAGCAATTTGAGCCCGACTCATATTAGCTCTCGACTAACCTCGGGAGCATTAAAAATGAGCCGGCCTCTAATTTTTTGGCCAGAAAACCGGGCTAATTTAGCTCGGCCCACCTGGCTCAAGGCCAAACAAAGATTGGATCTGCAAGTCTTGCCTTTTTTCTGCTGGCCCGCTTGACAAATTAAATAAAAAAACCTCCATAAAATTAGTAAAGTATATTGAAATATCATTTATTATCAAAATAGTATATTATATTACTTAAATTATTGAAGCAAAGAACATTTATAAAGGATTGAGTAATGTATGGGTAATGTGATTTGTATAGATGAAAAAAATAAAATCTTTACATTATAATAATAAATAATAATAATTGAAATAGTATATTATATTGAAATTTCATTAATGATCAAAATAGTATATTATATAGAAATTTATAAAGTAAGATAATCTGTTATGAAATTGGTTTGTTTTCAAGACAAAAGATGCCGAATTGGCAATGTTTAAAAGAGCAAGGGCTTTGAAAAACCAAGTATAGTACAAGCAACCTGGAAAATATAACATTATTTGCAAGAGAGAAATCATAAAGACACTTGGAATCGAACAAATAATAGAGTAGGAAAGTAATTTATTGAATAAAATAATTTATTTTTCTTTTTTCACATAGGATCAAATCAGCCCGCGCCCAATATAGGTCGGGCTGAGCTACCAAAATGAGACAAATTTTGTTTAGATCGCCCGGCCCGATCCGCCCGACTATACCCTTTGGCTCCAGATTGCCCCGTCTCGCCTCTACGAATTGCAAATCTACACACAACAAACATGAAGAATATGTCTCATCAGAATTTGTTAAAGATCTATGACGATTTAGCATTAGTTGTTTTAAGCATAATATTGTCTACCCCATTAAGTCTTCTTCATCTCTATTGATCGTTATCGATCCGGTGCCTCCTCCTCAAAAGGTGACGGGCATTTGTACACCTGGGGAAGAGGATTTGGCAGTACTTCAGATGTTCACTGTCCTTGACGCCTTCCTTCATCTTTGTGCTTCATCCAAGTTGCTCTTTGATGGAATCACATGTTAGTACTAATGTGTACCGACGCACCACTTCTGGTGAAGAAATAGTCGAGGTGAACCTATATGTACGTGATCATGTGAGATAATGATAGGGGATAAAGGTGATTATATGTCGACGGATTGACCAGTCAAGTACCGGAGTTTGATGTTATCTTAGGGCATGGAATGGTTGTCACCTAACTATGCAATCATGGATAGTTATAGAAAGAAGATAACGTTTCAAACCATTGGGAGCATTCGAAGCCTGCTTTTCCAGGGAGATCATAATGGAAGCCTTAGTACTTTGATTTCACTTATAGCAGCCAGAAGAAGTTAAGAAGGGTTTCAGGGTATTTAGCTCATGAGAGATGATAGAATTCCTCTACCGATTTGGGATATACCTGCTAGAGGATTACCTCGTATGTCTTTCCGATGATTTACCAGATTAAAGCAACTTACGTGGAAATTATGTTTAATATTGACTGTTAATTGGTACAAATCTTATATCTATCAGACCATACCGTATGGCACCCACCGAATTTGAAAGAGTTGAAAGAGCAAATGCAAAGAATTGCGTGATAAGGGGTTTTATTAGGACTGCTGTCTACCATGGGTGCACTTGTTATTTAGCTACAAAAATGATGGACTAGTGAGGATGTGCATTGATTACCGATAAATGAATAAGGTAACAATCAAGAATAGGTATCCACTTCCTAGAATAGATGATTTGTTTGACCAAAGCATGTGGGGCCACTATTTTTCAAAGATTGACCTTCTGGCCCGTTACCATCGCTGAAGATAAGGAGGGAAGATATACCCGGGCGATCATTCAGATCTTGTGATGGCCATTATGAGTTCCTCGGTATTACCGCTGGTCGACTAACGCACCAGCCGCGTTTATGGATTTGATGAACTGGCCAACCATATCCGATAAATTCGTGGTGGTGTTTTGTATGATGATCCGATGATCGAAGTCATGTGGAGAGCATGGGGAAGAATTTCATGATTGTACTGCACTTAACACATCAACCGTATGCAAACCGTCTAAATGAGTTTCTGGGCTTAACAAGGTGAGTTTCGGCATGTAATAAGCAAGGAGGGTGTCTGTGTGGATCCAAGAAGGTAGTTGGTCTAACCGGCCTAGACCCAACACCAATGTGACCGGTGATAATAGTTTTCTGGGTATGGTTGGATATTACAGGAGATTTGTGAAGGATTTTTCCAGAATATCTACTCCACTGACACAGCTGATCAGAAAGCAAGTAAAATTTGAGTGGGATGGCACCTGTGAGCAAAGTTTCCAGAAACTTAAGGATTGCTTAACTACGCTTCCAAAGGTTAGCATTACCCACAGACGTGGAGGCATGACGTTGTATCGTGATGCCTGCAGGATCAAAGTGTGTTTTGATGCGTATCGGGGAAGGTAATAGCATATGCATCCGCACAGCTTGAGGAGACATGAGTCAATTATCCTACACATGACCAGATGGCGGTAAAGTGATTTTGCAATCGAAAAATATGGAGGCACTACTTATATGGTGAGAAGTGTGAGATTTACACGGATCACAAAAAAGCCTTCAATACATTCAGCAGCAGAGAGATTTGAATCTCAGGCAGAGGAGATGGGTAGAGTTACTGAAAGACTATGATTGCCAGATTTTATATCATCCTGGGAAAGCCAATGTGGTGGCTGATGCTTTAAGGTATATTATGCGCTCTAACACATATTTCAGTACATAAGAGGAGTATAGTGAAGGAGTTGAGGGATCTGTTTAATATGGGAGTACAGTTTGAAGTTACAGAGTCCCAGGGATTAGTTGCACAGTTCCAGGTGAGGCCCTTATTGATTGATGAGATCAAGGCCAACCAAGATAAGGATCCTTCCTTTATTAAATTGAGGGAGACTAAGACACACCAAAGATGCCGTACATCCGATTCAAATTAGGGACGGCGTGCCGAGACGAGGAAATAGACCGGTGGTGTGCCTCGATGTAGATGGGTTGAGACAAAGGATTCTATAGGTCCATAATGCACCTTATAGTGTTCATCCAGAGCTCAAGATGTATCCATGTTAAAGGTATGTATTGGTGAAATGGGATGAAAAAGAATGTGGAACAGCATGTGGCATCATGTTTGACATGCCAATGTGTCAATTGACAACTGCAGACCCACAGGTCTTCACATAGACGCATTAATTCGAATGGAAATGGGAGAGAATTACTATGGACTTCGTGGTTGGGTTACCAAAGACTCAGAAGGGGCATGATTCGATCTGGGTTATAGTTGACAGATTGACGAAATCAGCTCACTTCTTAGCTGTTAAGACCACTTATACGGTGGCACAGTATGCACAGATGTATCTGGACAGTATAGTAGCACTGCACGGAGTGCCAGTGTCCATAGTATCCGATGTGAGGTCCACACTCACCTCGAGGTTTTGGCGTAAACTTCGTAAGCCTTGGGTAATTAAATCGATTTCAAGATAACCTTCCATCCTCGCATTACGGGCGCCAAAACGGACAATCTGCACTTGCAGGATATGTCTTGGATGTGTGTTATGGATTTCGAGGTAGTCGGGAAAATATTTGGCTCGTGTAGTTTGCTTATAATAACAAATACCATTCTACGATTGAATGGCGCCATATGAGGCACTCTATAATTTAAAATGTAAGTCACCTCTTGTTGGATGGAGGTGTAGGTGATAGAGAATTGGAAGGTCCAGAGTCGATCGAGAAACTTAAGTGAGAAAATACCTATTATTATTCAAAGAGAGAATGAGGATTCCACTTTCAATGACAAAAGAGTTATGTTGATCCGAGGAGACTCGATGTACGCTTGGTGTGGGTGATCACGTTTTCTTAAAATATCTCCTAGCGTAAGGATGATGGGATTCTAGAAGAAAGGAAGCCGACACCGAGATATATAAAGCCATTTGACATATTGATGGTTGGCAATGTATCTTATGTGATTAGCTTTGCCCCTAACTTTGGCCATGTGCATCCAAGAGCCATCTCAATGTTAATAAAGTACGCCTCATCCGTCTCACATTCTTCGACTCGTGAGATCGGGAGGCTGATAAGGACCATATGAAGAGGTACCAATACCTATAGTGGATAGACAGATTCAAGAAGCCGAGAAAACAAAGAAATGAAGCTATGGTAAAGGTTCAAAGGGGCGTAAGACCACGAAGTAGAGGAGTGTACCCGAGAGTGAGCAAATAATGAAGGACAATATCCTCAACTCTTCGAGGATAAGGTACACACTTCAATAAATCTATACCAATTTTATAAGGGGGAGAATGTAACAGCCCCAAACATTTTTTTAAATGAATTTTTCATGGAATTTAAGTTTTAGTTTTTTAAGGTCCATCATGAATTTATAATAATTTTAGGAATTTTTTCAATTAAATGGAATTTAAGGAAAATATGAATTAAGAAGGTCAAATTCTGAGCAGTTGACCGAAATAGAATTTTTAAAAATACCCAATGAATGAAATAAATTATGGAAATTTTTATGAAGTAAATTAAGGTCAAACTATATGTTATAAAAATTAAATTTATGAAAATACATGAATAAAAAAAATAATAAAAATACATGAACAGTGAACCGGGTAGGGAAAAGTCAACAGATTTTAGGACCAAGGGCCAAAGAGACATTTTACAATTTCAGGACCTTAAAAAAATTCAAGAAAAAACGCAGGGACTTAAGTGCAATATTTAATTAATTGTTAAAAATATCAGGCCTCAGAAACTCGAGCAGAAAACAGAAGAGA
Organism: Tetrastigma voinierianum; assembly: GCA_016808115.1. Taxonomy (NCBI): domain Eukaryota; kingdom Viridiplantae; phylum Streptophyta; class Magnoliopsida; order Vitales; family Vitaceae; genus Tetrastigma; species Tetrastigma voinierianum. Next base: position 71,778 of record JAEQBH010001176.1, on the reverse strand, counting down.
AAAATCGAAGAACCCTAGGTTCTCCATTCGTGCCAAACTGTTGGGGGAAGGAAGAAAATATTGTTGCAGCCAATTCCCTTTGAATCAACCTGTGATTTTTCATGGTGGGAGACTTCTGAAGGTATAGTAAAGCGCCATGGTTTTTAATTTTGGTTTTGCATGGTCTGTATTGAGGAAGGCTGAATTGATAAATGGTTGTTGTTTGATGGTTAATTAGGCTGCTTGGAATGAATTAATTGTTCTAATGTGTATGCTAGGTTGCAATTGTATTTTGAATCTATAGAATATGACCCAAGAGGTATGAATTAGGTCTGCATGTTTAAAATTTGGGAAAATGTATTTAGAATGAAATTGAGGTGGTAATTAGTGGAATTAAGGGTTGAATCGATTGAATGTGAATTTCTGTTTGAATTTCGACTTGTACAGAATCATAGGAGGACCTAATGGACGATTTTTAGGGTCAATTTGATATCATTGGAAAGATATGGATGTTAGTGAAATTTTTCCACTGGTTTCAGGTCTTTTCGACGTCGGTAGAGAAAGATATAGGCAAAATACTAACTGATGCGCAATCTGCCAAAAAAAAAAAAAAAAAAACGAGTTTAGTGATTAAACATTAGATATAAGAAATTAGTTGTGAATTAATATTAAGATTTTAATTTTGGGTATTTAGATGTTAAAAGGCAGAATGTTGAAGGTATGAAAGTAAAAAGAGGATTTTAAAAAAAAAAATTATTTAAAAAGCACAAGTTAGGCGATTAAATAGAAACAAGTAAACGGCCTAATTGAGTAGTGAATAACAAGGTATGGCTCGTTATGATTTTGACGTTATCTTTATATTTCTTTTCTTGCATGAATATTGGTATAGCAAATGAAGTTGGGGAAGGCTCACATCGCTCAGTGAATAGCCTAGCTGAGCTCTGACTCATTAGGGAGGTGAGTAAATTTATATCATCGCACTTGCACCTTCAAATGTATAGCGGTGTTACTGGTTTCACTCTGATCGTATAACGACTATGATTAAGACCCTTATTCCCGAGCATTCATTGAATTGAATTTGTCATATGCCACAAATCACGTGTCCTGATGAATATTCATGCTGAGTACGGTCAGCTAACTCTTATTGTATTTGGTGTTATCTCTTGTTGCTGAGTACGGTCAGCTATAACTTGTAATCGTTAATGTCATTGATGGTATGAATCGTTTGAAGCCTTAACCGATGGGGAGGTCATCGCTATAAAATATGTTCTCCGTGCGGGCAAATCCAGTGCCTCTCAGAGAGGTGGTAAACTCTAGGCGTAGAACCCACTCGTTTCTACGGATCTGGCTGGAATGTACAGACTCAGTATAAGGTAAAAAAATGGAATGTACCTGATTCCGAATGGTAAACTATTTTTCGTGTTTCAAACTCTAAATCTCATTTGATATTGTTGTTCTTATTGCCGCAAATTGTTGCATAACCTATGTATGATTAATTGATTGAGCATTAACCATCCTTCCGAAATGGGCCTTGAGCAATTTGTGTACTTAGCAAGTATGGTGATATATTTTTACCACAGAGTTATCTCACCTCAAGTGATTTCCTCCTTTTCTGCAGAAGTCAGAAAGGAGAATCCAGGCATTTCTGGACCACTTGATTCTATTTGAAACATGTAATGGATTATTATTTGTGTATTTGGTGAATGAGAGTCTAAGTTTCCGTATACCCATGGTGAATTAACTTGGTTATCAAGTTAATTATTCGCTAAATCGATAAATTTCTAATATTTGAGCTGATAATTTTTTGCTTTTGATGAAACCTTATGGATATTTTTTATGAGACCGTTGGGGTCGTTTTTGTTGTGAATGACCAATGATCATTGTTATGTTATTTGAGATAATATCATGATATGAAAATTTGAGTTAATCATTAGTAGATTTTAGATTGATATTGCAAATAATGTGAGTTGTCATTTGCTATAGAAACGAATAGTCAAGCTTGAATTTTCGTAGAAATTAGATTTAGTTTGCTATGGGATTTGGTGGCCTTAAGCCTACCCATTCCTAACGCCAATAATAAAATTTAAAAGTGGGATGTGACATTTTCCATTTCTTCTTTTTTTCTTTTCTTCCATTTCTCATATATTTATTTCTTTATCTTTTTCCCTTAAATTTTCCAAAACTAATGATATTCTTTAGTTTTTTGCGAGTTGAAGGTTTTACTCATGAACTTCTAAAATTTTTGGCTATTTTATGAAATGGTAGGTTGCTTCATTCATAATCTCTATATACACTTCCTAAATTATATTATTTTAAGGTATTCCGTTTATAAACTCCCAAGGCACTTTTAGATAAAACCCAAGGGCATGTTTGAGTTCGAAAAACTAAGCCCGCTCTAAAACAAAGAGAACAAGGAAACCAGGAAGAACATGTTTGGTTTTTTTTTTTTTTTTTTGTTCTGGAAAGCACAAAAATACTAAATTCATATAACAATAACAATTAAAAACACTTTTCAAAATAGAACTAAACAAACTCTAAATTTTTCCTTATATGGAGGGACATTTCTCTTGAATAATATTGGTAGTTGAATATTTAGTCACTAAGTCCTATTATTTTTAATATCTCATAATGTACTATTATGAATCGACTCATTCCTCATTATCTCATCTTCTATTTCCCCCAAATAAAAACTACCGGCAGCGTTGTCGGGTATTCAACTCAAGGTGCGGCATGGTCGAAGCCATATAAGTAAACGTCAGGAATATCCAAGGACCGAAAAAATGTTCAGATGCAAAGTGGGTCATACAGGACATGGTTGAGCTATGTAAGTAAATGTTCAAAGTATCTTGGAACTGAAAAAATGTTTAGGTGCAAAATGGATCATACAGACAAAAGTCAAGGGCATTTATGCACCTTATCCCTCGTTTAAAATGGCAAAGATGTTCTTCAACTTGCAAATTTATAAGGGTACCATCATTCCACATACTCAGTTGAAATCATAAATCCCACCACACCTAATGATTCTAAGAGCTCCTTCACCTCCATCTTGTGAGTGCCATGATCTTTAGACCCACTACTCAATGGGCCTAGGACCCGTTTGGCCCAGCCCACTCGCCCGTGATGTGAAAAACGCCCAAGCCCACCCACCGGGGATAAAACCAAGGGCACCTACTTAGATGGAGTATCTAAAGCCCGACCGTGAAACCTGCATGCCTCCTCAAAGGCTACTTCAGGCGCCGTCTGTGAGTTTTAAGTCCCCCAGCAACTAACCATCCTTCGCACATGGCAAGATTGTTACTGAGTAACAGATAAAGACGAGAAATACACAAAGGATATTTATCCTTTAAATTTCCTAGTTTCCAAATCCCAAATTTCTCGGAGGAATAATCCTTGATAAGGGAAAATTAGTCCTAGATAAGGAAAAATGAATTTATCCTTAAAAAGAGGAGATTTCTTCTCGAGATAGTGAGGCTATTCGCAACCATTGTCTATAATCAGATGATCCTTACTCAGGGAGAGAGAGGTATGTAATTCCAATCGTGCAGAACTTTCCCGCTCTCTATATTTTTGTCGACTTAATTTATTGAGAGGCGCCGACCCTCCGTGCCGATCGCCTTTTTTGCAGGTTTGCATTGCGCCGCTAATGCCCCGGAATTCAGACGTTCAAGGTAACAACAATTGGCACCGTCTGCGCGGGCAAAACAGAAGTCTCGCTTTATAGGTCGTGGCGCTGGCTTCAATGATCGCCCACCGCCTTTCGTCAATTGCACTTTGTCGCATTCCCTTCCGCATCTCGATTCTCTCTCGAGGTAGTCGCAATGTCAACTAACACCCGTGATCCAATTCCAGAAGATCAATTCCATCGTGTCATGACATGGAGAGGAAACAGGAGGAGCAAGCAAGGCAGATGAAAAAGTATCGAGCTCATCCGCATCACCGGCAATGAGAACTAATTCGCGGCGTGCCTGCATGAGAAAAACCTATGATCTTGGAAACGGCGCTGATAGCGTTGTTAGGTATCCGAACACCACAATAAAGGAAAGGAACCCATCATCCTTACCGATGTCAATACCCCGCAGACGATGAATTGTATTCAGTCAGTTCCTCGCCTTTGGGCCTATCGCCAACAAAAACACATTAAGTCTGCGAAGAGATTGCACGCTTTACCTTCAGCGATGTCGTTAGTGACGCATCCTACCGGGCAAGGAGAGAAGGTGAGTGTGGGGCAATACCAAATGCATCGAGCCCTGTGCGATGAGCCCAGATACCTGTGCACGATGCCATCAATTCCATTTGTACATCCCGCCTTCGGCATGGAGCCAACTTTATACATGCCGCCAATAGCTCCAATTCGGGGACTCGACGACATGCTCTCCTCTCCCCTAAGGCAACACATTCTTGACTAGGAGCCTCTTTGCGGGTTCGCCATACCTGCTTTTACCTTGTTCGATGGCTTTGCAAACCCTTATGATCACATGCTTCACTATAATCAAGCGATGATACTAAACGCCGACAATGACCATCCGCCAGGTATAGTTTTCCCTGGCTACTTACTAAATAAATCTCGTTAGCTTGGTTTTATCAAGCTCACAAGAACTAAATAAACTCATTCAATGACCTTTAGGTGGCATTTGTATCGTAGTACCTTTGTTCGATGCAAAAAAAAGAGGAACATCAGCTCCTGACATGCTATTTTCAAGCAGAAAGCGGATTCTATTCGAGACTTCATGAGGAGATTTGGGCAACCCATTCAACATGTAGAATCTACAAAGATGGGATGCGTCCTCTGTGAACTTTAGGAGAAGCTGAGCTATCCACGTCGTTTCCAATATTCCCTTGTAATCTACTCAGAGACAATGGAAGAATTCTACAGGTGGGTCGATAAGTACTCAATGCTGGAGGACAACGTCTGTACCACAACCCAAACTGTCATGATTACAAGTCAGTCGGTCGAGGGACATAAGCCGTCTGGGAAGAAGCCATCCAAGTACAATGGAGGGCAGAGCATAGATCGAAAGCGATCCATGACCAGTGACAGAAAAAGAGAGAGCCCCCACAGTGCATCCCCCTAAACATCTCGTATGAAAGGCTATTACCCATCATGCGTGATCTGCTAGAGTTTAAATGGTTTGCACTGATCCCGACAGATCCTTGCAATGTGATTATCATTAGGATCATGGGCATGAGACAGACACGTGCCAAAGCCTAAAGTTCCCTTATGGAAAATCGTTGTGCCAAACACCTCAAGAGGTACATCAAAGAAGCAGACCACAAAGAGGAGTCAAGGTTTACGATACGTATTGCGCTTGGAGCCGCAACCCGTCGTGTCCAGACTAGTCATAAATATACTTGGCGGCCCGTCTGACGACTAGTATCAATCGAAGAACCAACATAAGATGATCTTAAGAGCTTCCACAGTCAAACGTAGGGTAAATGCTATAAACACGGAAGGCAGCCGTGAAGAAACCAAGCTCATAGATGGCCCCATATCCTTCCCTCCTGTCAACCCGAACAGGATTATTGTGCCCCACTATGATGCATTGGTACTCACCCTCTATATTAGCGGTTTTGATGTGCATAGGGTATCTGTGGATCCTTGCAATGCAACAAATTTATTACAACTACCCGCCTTCAACAAGATGAGGTTTTCCTTAGGGATGTTGAATTCAGCCGAGCAAATTCTCTCCGGTTTTGATGGTGCCACTACCGTAACACTAGAAGATGTCACGCTCCCTGTGAGGGCCGACATAGTCACTTAGTAACACTAAATATGTTCTAGCGCTTTCTGACATGCTTAGGTATAATAAAAGTAAAAGTATTTATCCGGAATAAAATAAAGATAAAATAAAACAAGCAAGAACTTGGAATTAATACAACAATAAGGGTAAATTAATAAGTTATCAATTCGAACCTATGGGTCATAATTTAAATAAGTTCATATGCCAAAGTAGGAAATATGCATAAGTTAAATCAAGAGTAATAGAGAAATCGGAGTGACCAAAGAGTAATAAAAGAAAGATATTAAAATGAAATAAGGAAGAAAAATTGTGGAAGAGACAAGTGGCTTGAAGGAAGGAGGAGGAAGTTTCCTCCTTGACTGGTAAGTGAAATAAAAGGGGATAAGATCAAATAAGGATAAGACCAAAATAAATATCTCATTTTTGGTCTTAGAGAGAGAAGAGGAAAAACGGATAAGAGAGAAGAGAAGAGAAAGGAAGAAGAAGAAGACAAGAAGAAGAGAAAAGAAAAGAAGAAAGAAGGAAAGGAAAAAGAAGAACACAGGTATAGAACTATAAATATTTGTATGAAAACTATAGGTGTATGGAATACTAGGATTTTGTATAGAAAAGTATGGAACTATAAATATTTGTATGAAAACTATGGGTGTATGGAATTTGAGTATGGTTTAGTATGGATACATGTCTTGGGTTGTATGGAACTAGGAATATTTATATGTAAACTGTGTGTATGGAACTTGTTAAGTTCCGTATGGAAAGTATCATGTCACAATAGTATGGGTTTGTCTATTGCATAGAAAGTATTAGACATGGCTTGTAACCCTATATCTTGTGTATGGTTTGGTTTCAGAAACTCCCAAACTCATTTCTGGTTAGGGTTGAGTTGAGAAGAGTTCTAAGGATCTTATAGATGTGTTCTAGGAAAGGTCTAGTTGCAAGTTGAACCAAGAAATTTCTATATTTTTGATCATACTCAGTATCCGGACCTTAGAACAGGTTTTTGGGTCAGAAATAAAGGGAATTTTCTAGTAATTCCTTCTGGTAAATTGTATCCAAATCAATGAACTTGATGTTAGGCTTTTGAATTTCAATTCGGACCCCTGTAGACCAAGTTATGGTATTTTCACTCTGAATAGTCTAATGGGCAAGAGGTCAACTGTATCTCAGGTCCCGCAGAGGCTCGCAGACCATCCCGCAGAGGTCGCCAGACTCCTAATCCTAGTAGACCTCATCCTCAAGAGGTCGGGAATACACATCCTCGGTAGGAGGTCAAGACCTCATCTTGAAGAGGTCAATAGACCTCATCCTATGTGAGGTCACATACTCATCCCAGAGGTCGCAGCCCCTCATCCCGAAGAGATCAATGCATTCCTATCCCGCAGGCCGGCAGACCTCATCCTCGCAGGAAGCATCCCCATCCTAAGGAGGCCGCGTATCTCATCCCGAAGAGGTCAGTAGACCCTTACCCAAGAGGTCACCATACTCTCATCCCGTAGAGACCTCAAAGAGACTTCATCTCAGAGAGGTCGGAAGAGATCTCATCCCTAGAGGTCAGCAGAGGTCGCTTTGTAGACTCAAACTCAGATGCCGCCTCAGTCAACTCATCTGTTGACTACATATGACTCTCCAAATCTCAAAACACAACTCATTATTCCGACCAAGCTGGTATTCTGTACTATGGAAAGCCCATTGAGTAAAGAATACATTAATATGCCTGAGGAGGCTATTAGAGGTCAGACTGAGGTGTTAGACCGAGCTCACCGAGGTCAGGTCAGCTCGGCCAGTTCAGGATTTCACTACATATGACCTCCAACTTCGGAAGGTCATAACTCCTTCGTCCGAACTCCGTTTTGGGTGTTGTTAAACTCTATGGAAATGCCCATTGAGTCAAGAATATATTCATATTCCTTAGGAGAATATCAGGAGTTAGACTGATGTGTTAGACCGAGCTCACCGAGGTCAGGTCAGCTCGGCCAGTTCAGGAATTGACTACATATGACCTCCAACTTCGGAAAGTCATAACTCCTTCGTTCGAACTCCATTTCAAGTGTTCTTAGACTCTATGGAAATCCCATTGAGTCAAGAATCCATTCATATGCTTGAGGAGAATATCAGGTATCAGGACGAGGTGTTAGACCTAGCTCACCGAGGTAAGGTCATCTCGGCCAGTTCAGGATTTGACTACGTATGACCTCCAACTTCGGAAGGTCATAACTCCTTCGTCCGAACTCCGTTTCAGATGTTCTTGGACTCAATGGAAAGCCCATTGAGTCTAGAATCCATTAATATGCCGGAGGAGAATAGCAGGTGTCATACCAAGGTGTTAGAACTAGCTCACCGAGGTCAGGTCAGCTCTGCTAGTTCAGGATTTGACTACGTATGACCTCCAATCCTAAGACTATAAATCCTTCTTCTCGTCCGAACTCCCTTTCTGGTAATTTTTGGACTCTATGAAAGCCCATTGAGTCAAGAATCCATTCATATTCTGAGGAGGCTAGTAGATGTCAGATTCATATAAAGATCATTGATTTAAATTGAAATTGTTTTACCAAGTGTACTAATCGTCAAGTTAAAGACAATTGGAATACATGATAAGAAAAGAGATAGATACGAACAAGAAATAAAGAACTTAAGTAGATTTGATATGTAAGGAATTATATTAGGAAAATTATAAAATGATAAGCTCGTAGAACACGTATAATTTGTATGACCGCTTTAAGACCGACATTGAATGACAAGACATATATGATCACTGCTTTGGCACTCCTGCTAGTGTTTCGATACTTCTATTACGTGGGCATGCACGTATACATGATCGCTGCTTCGCACTTCGCTTGTTTCGAGACACTTCTATTACGTGGGAAGGCACATCTCTCATGAAACAGATCACCCTTCGTATATATTGTACCGAGTCTCATTCATTCTTTGTCTCCGGTCCAAGCAAGCGAATGTTTATACGTGTGTATCTGAATAAGAAAAGATAAAAAGGTAAATAGTTTGGACATTAAGGGTACCTAAGGGTATCAAATAAGAAGCTCTATATTCAATTCTACGGAGATAGGACAATTTGATGAAGCACAAGTAAAACGTACAAGTATAGAAATGTATAGGTATATATCATAAGATATGATAGTCGAATTATCAGCACATGAAGATATAAGTTAACAAGATATAAGATGTTACTGTGCATATGAATGATAGGCATATATGAATATAAGAATAAGTAAATGCATGTATGATAAAATATAGGAATATATGTATTATAGAGAAATATGAGAACTGTGAATATGAAGCTACAGATAGATAGAACTAATACAGATTAAAGTAATAATAGTATATATTGTATAAGCAATCATGATAACAATAGTTATTCATGCTTATGAGTTATGTAACGGAAATGTAATAAACCGATTGCCTATATCTCGACTAAGTAGAGGGATAGATTTGGCAATGCCATTAGTGAATAAGTCCGCAGCATATGCTATGTTCTCGTTATGTTCGATATCGAGGCCCCGCTTTTAGTCGATGAGATGATCCCATTCGATCACTTCGTGGCCCCGAAAGGTCACCACAAATACGCCTTTATAAAGGATGATCATTGTCTCGTACAATGATAACAACACCTTCGGGCCCTTTATAAGTTTCCTATATCCACTTCTTTGGTATTTACAGGCATGAAACATAAAACAAATGATTTGAATATGACATGTGAAAAGATATGATATGATCTGAGAAGCATAGCATTACTATGTGATGATAAGTTCTGTAACATGGGATTATACGATCCGACGTGATATATGAAAATGTATAAGAATATAAAATGATCTGAAAAGTTAATATGATCACAATATATGAAAACAGTAAAAGTATAGATAAGAGATATGTCAAAGACAGAAAACATGTAACGGAAAAGATTTACATACAATAGGAATGTAAAGAGGATAAGTAATCAAAAGTTATATGAATATGTATAGATATATGAAATGCATATGTATAAGTTTGTGACGGTCACCATTGGTGGTTGTCTATTCTTATGTTCCCAATTAAGCCGTAGTTTCTAAAGACCGGTGTTCAATCCGTGTAGGTACTAAAGAGGAAGCAGAAGACAAGGATAGAGGACAGGATAATCCCACACGCTACAGTAGAAAGGTGCCAGTGTAAGAGATAGGTGCTCACCGCGACCGCCTCCGCGATCTCCGATGTGTTGTATTAGAATAAAATGTACATGTCTAAGCAAATGGGACTCAAAGATATGGTGTATAGATTTTGAGGACACCACTTCAAGGAAAACAGTTCTTTGTAAATGTAAATGATTTTGTTATTACAAAATTGTTTGTATACCCACAGTACAAGTTCAAATTATAAAGAACCAAGAACGAGTCCCAAAGATATAGTCTTGCGCCCCGACTCCGGCTCGTATGCGCCTAATCGGTCGGATAGGGAATGCTACGCAGGAATGCTCAATCACCACATAATAAGCTGTTGAAAGAAATTATCCAAGACGATTGTCTGAGCACATAAGGTCGCTCCATCACAAATATAATAAACTGTGTGGAAGGTACTCGTCAAAATCACCTCTTCCGAAAAATATGAAGGAATGCTCCGTCACCACTTAACAAGCTAGGTTGAAAGACCTCGTGTCGACATCATTTTTGTCAGAACGTAAGACGGAATGCTCCATGACCACCTTAAAACAAGGTGAAAGGACGTCGTGTCCAGATCACCTACTCCGGTAAATACGGTGGAATGCTCCATCAGCTTATAGTAAGTTGCTGAAGACACGAAATCCACATCACCTTTGTAGTACGCATGGAATGCCCCATCACCATAATAAACTAGGTGAAAGGTACTGCGGTCAAAAATCGCCATTCGAAAATATGAAGAAAAGCTCCGTCACCACAAAATAAGCTAGGTGGATGACCTCGTGTCTACATCTCCTTTCCCGGTACATATGCTGGAATGCTTAATCACAACATAATCAGCTAACTTGAAAGACACGAGTCCATATCACCTTTGTCGGTACGTATGGTGGATTGCTCCATGACCACATAATAAACAAGGTGGATGGACCTCATTTCCACATCGCATATTTCTGTAAATATGGAGGAATGCTCTACCACCACATTTTATGCAAGGTGGAAGGTATTTATGTCAAAATCACATATTCTGAAAAATATGAAAGAATCCTTTGTCACCATATAATATGGTGGAATGCTCAATCACCACATAATAAGCTAAGTTGAAAGAATTGAGTCAACATCACATTTGTCGGAAAGTATGGTGGAATGCTCCATCACAACATAATAAACTAGGTGGAAGGTACTCCTGTCAAAATCACCTCTTCCGAAAAATATGAAGGAATGCTCCGTCACCACTTAACAAGCTAGGTTGAAAGACCTCATGTCGACATCATTTTTGTCATAACGTAAGACGGAATGCTCCATGACCACCTTAAACAAGGCGCGAAGGACGCCGTGTCCAGATCACCTACCCGTACCATGCGGAATGCTTCATCACCTTATAAAGAAGCCAACCCGAAGACACGAGTCCACATCACCTTTGTAAGTACGTATGATGGAATGCTCCATCACCACATAATAAACTAGGTGAAAGGTACTTCGCGGTCAAAATCAGCTATTCGAAAATATGAAGAAAAGTTCACACCACAAAATAAGCTTAAAGCGATGACCTCGTCTACATCTCCTTCCCGCATATTATGCCGGAATGCTTAATCACAACATAATCACTAACTCTGCGCGATACCAGTCCATATCACCTTGTCGGTACGTATGGTGGATTGCCTCCAGTGACCAATAAACAAGGTGGATGGACTCATCACATCGCATACTGCAATATGGAGGAATGCTCTACCACCACATTTTGGCAAGGTGGAAGGTATTTATGTCAAAATCACATACTGGTGTTATGAAAGAATCCTTTCAGGCCATATACTGGCGGTGGAATGCTCAATCACCACATAATGTTTCTGTTGAAAGAAACGTGAGTCCACATCACATTTGTCGGAAAGTATGGTGAATGTCAATCACCATAATAAGCCAAGTTGTAGTTAAATAGAGTCCACATCACATTTGTCGGAAAGTATGGTGGAATGCTCCATCACAACATAATAAACTAGGTGGAAGGTACTTATGTCAAAATAACCTCTTCCAAAAAATATGAAGGAATGCTCCGTCACCACTTAACAAGCTACGTTGAAAGACCTCGTGTCGACATCATTTTTGTCAGAACGTAAGACGGAATGAGCCATGACCACCTTAAAACAAGGTGAAAGGACGTCGTGTCCAGATCACCTACTCTAGTAAATACGGTGGAATGCTCCATCAGCTTATATTAAGCCAGCCTGGAAGACACGATTCCACATTACCTTTGTAAGTACGTATGATGGAATGCTCCATCACCACATAATAAACTAGGTGGAAATAAATTCTTACTTATCCAAAAAAAAAAATAAACTAGGTGAAAGGTACTCGTGTCAAAATCAGCTATTCCGGAAAATATGAAGGAATGCTCCGTGACCACAAAATAAGCTAGGTGGATGACCTCGTGTCTACATCTCCTTTCCCGGTACATATGCTGGAATGCTTAATCACAACATAATCAGCTAACTTGAAAGACACGAGTCCATATCACCTTTGTCGGTACGTATGGTGGATTGCTCCATGACCACATAATAAACATGATGGACCTCATTTCCCCCACATCGCATATTTGCAAATATATGGATAACGCCTTTACCTTCACTACATTTTATGCAAGGTGGAAGGTATTTATGTCAAATCATATATTCTAAAATATAGAAAGAATCTTATTAACATACATGATAATATGGTGGAATGTCAATCACCACAGAGCATAAGCTGTTGAAAGAATGAGTCCACAATCAGCATTTGTCGAAAGTGAAGGCATGTCATCATTAACATAATAAATCCAGTGGAAGGTACTTCGCCAAAACCAATTCTTCCGAAATATGAAGGAATGCTCCGTCACCACTTAACAAGTAAGCCAGTTGGTGACCTCGCGGTCGATATCATTTTTGCCGAACGCAAGACGCATCGCTCCATGACCATCTTTAAAACAAGCGTGAAAGGATCGCCGTGGTCCGTGATCACCTACCGCAGAAATACGGTGGAATGCTCCATCAGCTTATAGTAAGTCAGCCTAGAAGACACGAGTCCACATCACCTTTGTAAGTACGTATGATGGAATGCTCCATCACCACATAATAAACTAGGTGAAAGGTACTCGTGTCAAAATCAGCTATTCCGGAAAATATGAAGGAAAGCTCCGTCACCAAAAAAAAGCTAGGTGTATGACCTCGTGTCTACATCTCCTTCCCTTGCACATATGTCGAACTTTTAATCTACAACATAATCGCCTAACTTGAAAGACACGAGTCCATATCACCTTTATTTGCACGCATGGTGGATTCAAGATCATGATAATAAATAAGGTGGATGGACTCTATTTGCCATCGCATACTTTTAAATATGGAGAATGCCTCTCACTGACATTTGGCGTGCAAGGTGGAAGGTATTTATGTCAAAATCACTTTCCATCACTTTCCATACTCCCACATTACACATCACTTTCCATACTCCCACATTACACATCACTTTCCATACTCCCACACACTTACACGTCTGTACCTTATCCGGTGTCGACAGAGACATCGTCCATAACAATAGATATCACATTGTCGTCACACCCTTTACCTTCCCATACATTGCCTTCCAGTGATTATTACCATCCTTGACCTTTACTGAGTGGTGATCTACCTAGGCTAATTCTGCACTAATGTGCACGGGATCGCTTCAATCCATCGATAATTACAAACACTGCCTCCTACTCCACACTCCCTTAGCTCCATCTCTAATCGCAAAGACCCACTGGCAAATAGATCGGCTTATTTTAAAGGCCATTCTGGAGAAATATAAAGGCGCCATCTTCAGGTGACACATTGATACATGTTATTATTTTATATATGAAAATTTGTATAAAATATTTTAATATATTTAAATGTTTTGGTATATGCATGATTTGGTACATACAATGTTTTTTGAAGATTACGATATGTTATCTAGGTTTTTAGTTTTATAATGTAATTCTGCTTTATAAAAATAATTTTAATTTGTAAGTATTATAAAATTTTCCTTTTTACAATGCATGCAATAAAAATAACAAAATTAGATTTAGGCCTCCTATTTTCCAAATTATTAATAATGATTTTAAAAAAACAAAAACACAATTAGCTCTAACTTTACCTTGACAAATGATTGAAATACCTAAACTAATTTATACATCTTAAATTTAATATTTTGTATATTCTCTAGGGTTTTTCAAAATAAAAGTGATGGTTCTTCTTTGTTTTTGAAAACAAAAACATTTGATTATGCATGGAGGTCGAATTGGGAGGTTAATGCACCCCATGTTTCAGATAAAAATGATAATAAAATTAAATCGGGTAATCCTCAGGGAAAATAAATTGATTCAAATTTTAAAAATTAAACTTGTAGGTTCATTTTAATTTTTAGGCTACCTGATGTGCTTAAGGTTAATTTATAATTTTATATTTAAGTAATTTACAAATAAATATTTTTTGGTCGAATAAAATAATTTACTATCCGACATCGTTTAATATATGTAACAAAATATATTGAAATCAATATATGCTGTTGATTTGGTCAATATCACTGCTATAGGATTACTACCTGACAGTTCATAATGGTCACACCAACGCCGTCATTGGAAATTTTTTAAATCAATAACAGGCAGGTAGTTTAAACGCCGACCTTTGAACTTTCATAAAGGTCAGCTGCCCACAACGACGGTCATTGCCATTAATCAACCGCAACGTATTAGTTTGGTCATATTTTTGAAACTTATAATAAAATTTGGATTTTTTATTCCAAAAACACTATTCACATCCAAAACTCGTAATTCAACCATTCACCTTATTAATTGTTCGGGGCGTAATTTTACTTAATTATTTATTTATTTTATGTGATTATTTATAGTCACACTACTATAATTGCACTTTAAAATTTAGGGATACACTAATATTAAACCCCAATAGCTATTTTTTATCCTTATATCTTTAGGACATCAGTTCTTAAATAAAAATCTCAAGAGTGGGTCCAATTTTTTTTATTTATTTTACACAACTTTTCATATCTAATTCAAATACACACACAGGGGTGTAATGATTTCTGGATCAGAATGTGGATAGACATGCCCCGGCACGTCGAGGTGGCACCCCTGGAGGAGATTGAAAAACATACTGAAATTGATCCAAGATCCTCTGAATAGGTGCAGGGGGACTGACTTCCAGTGACGGGTCCATAACACCTATGTGACCTAATTTGGCCAAGACACCTTCATCGGTTTCTCGTAATGCCTTCCACATAGCTTCTAATGAAACTAGAGAGGTGCTAAGAGTTGGGTCCCCTTGGAGGATTACCAACACTCCTCTCACTTGAAAATTGAAAGAGAAATTCTATTTACACCCCATTTATTTTTTCATACACCCCATTAAAAATACTCATAGAAAAAAATATAAATTTACTTAAACCTATTTTTCTATTTCTTTCTTTTCTTCTTCATCTCTCTCTCGAGACATCCCACCTCCCTTCTTCCTCCGAAGGGCTTCATTTGAAAAATAGTGAGAAATGGAGTGAGAAGAAGCTGGAAAATAGTGAGAATGGCAGCCCCTTTATAACAATTAGTTGATTGCAGTGATGCATTTAGTAGTAATTGATATGATGAAACATGATGTATCTACAACTTTAAATGATTTATATTGGAATTGATATGTATTATATTTAATTTAATTTAAATTAATTACTTTTAATGATGTAATTTAATTTTCATAATATCAATATTTTATTTTATATTTAATTTAAATTAAATAAAAAAAATTAATGTAAAAAATTACTTCCGGATTTTGAAATCCGGACGTAGCAAGAGTTTTCCGGATTTTGAAATCTGGATTATTTGAACATTTTCGGATTTGCATTCTAGCAAACTTTCCCCGGATTTAAATTTCCTATCACAGAAATTTTTATTTAATATCTGGATATAACTAAACATTCTGGATTTACAAACTTAATTCATTTTTCGATTTTTTTTAAAATTTTCTAAAATTAGTTTAAGTATATTATATAAATTATAAAATTTAAATATATTATATAAATTATTTTATTAATTATAAAATTTAAGTATATTATATAAATTATTTTATTAATTATAAAATTTAATCATATTATATAAATTATTTTAATACTTGAAAATTTAAATATATTTTATAAATTATTTTAATACTTTAAAATTTAACTATATTATATAAATTATTTTAATACTTGAAAATTTAAATATATTTTATAAATTAATCTAACAACTAATATAATACAATAAAATTAATCAAATTCTATTTTAAACATTAAAGCTCCAACAACTAATACATAAAAAACATAAAACTAAGGCTTTGATATGGGGTAAGGAAGGTACTAAGAAAATAGCATTGGAATAAGGTATAAATAGTATATTTTGGGGTTTACTTAATAAATAGAGTGTGAAGAGATATTTAAAGGGTGTATATAGAACCTCTAAAATTGAAATCTTATTAAGAGCGCCTTCCATTTACTTGCATGGCTCCCTGAGGATTCCAACCACTGCATCCCTAAAATAATGTCGGCACTGCCCAAATCAAGGGGCAAAATATCCTACACTCTCTATATTTTGAAGGCGAGGGAAACTTCCCTGTAGATACCTAGTAGTGGCTTGCAAAGATATCCCCAATTTCTGAATCAATTTTGTCGAAATAAAATTATGAGTGGCCCCACAATCGATCATGGTAACGACTTCTTGATGAGCAATTTTCCCTTTTAGCTTCATTGTTTTTAGGGCTGATAAGCCTACCATTGAATTTCAGACAACTCCGCGATCTCTTCCACATCGCCGCATCTCCCCAAAGACGTGAATTCTCACTATGTCCTCCTTTAGAAACTCATCTTGCACCAATAATAACACTATACCTTTTATTTCCTCGCAACGTGACTCGGGACAGAACTTCATCACATTTGGAACAAATGCTTTCTCTAATCTTCACCGCACTCGCACGAGCTTTTTGTGGTTGAAGGAATTTCTTCGTCGTAGGGACGAAAGGCATAAAGGAAGGGGAAAGTTCCAAATTAGTTCGGGCGGGGGTAGCTGGTCTACCAGGTGGGTATGGGTTTAATGAAGGGAAACTAGCCTATGTGTAAATGGGTCGCCTTTAAATTCGTGAATGGGCCAATGGCTGGTATGAATGGATAGCCTCATGGGCAAGGAAGAATAAACGAGCTACGGTTCCATGTTCCTCTCGCGGCCCAACTCAGAGCCCCTATCGTTGTTTCGTCGCACTCCATTCCTAACTTCAACCGATGAATTCATCACCCGATAATCCCGCCTACCATCATTCTTACCTCGACTGATATCCGTTTAAGGCCATTAATGAATGTGCTCTTCGATACGCCCGCACGTGACCGCTAGACTTTGAAGGCTCAAGTAGATAATCCCGAACCGAACCATCTTACCGAGCGAAAGAAATTGTTTGCGAGGGTGCCTTCTGTGTACATCTGAAGCGCATCTAGGAGGCGTGTTTTAAACTCGCCTCTAGTATAGTATGGGTCACTACCATCCTTGCATTGAAACCAAGCCAAGGCTTCCATCAAGACTAATGGCCATGGGAAGTCCTCTTCTTCACATCCGGCCCTAGGAAAATCGCCCACCCAAAAATCCATCCTCCGGGTTCCAACTCGAAGCAAAATGGGCATCCCAAACGTCATGTGAGCGCTTCTATCCTCCTTCCTTCTAATTTCACATGATGTCGGTCTCGCCATTCGCGTCAAGGCTCTCTTCTGCACGGAAACCTCCTTCGGGTTCTCCCCGGAGTAGATCCCCGCCTCATGGAACTTTCTTCGCCCAGCGCTTTCTAACCCTGATTTTGGGCCCTCGAGAATGGACCCTCTCTCCTTCTTGTTCTCCGTGGCCTTTCTCTTAGGGTTTTCCAATTTCTCGCAACATCCGCTCCATCCCTCCCAAGAGGATAATTTTTTCAACATAGAGTCTACTTTTTCTTCAAGAGGACCCAATCTTTGCAAATCCCCTTTCATCGAAGCCATCTCTCCATGAACGTCACTCATCTTCTCCTCCATAACTTGGAAGAGGTCTCTTGGAGGCAAAAATCTAGAGAAACTTGGCTGAAAGAGGGGGACAGAAACACAAGTTTCTTCCATAGGATGGCCAATTCTCATAGGAGGAGGAACTCCATTCGGAACATCAACATCAATGGTAGAAGATGTGTCAAGGAATTTGAGATTAAAGATGGACTGGTTGGAGCCTTTCAAAGTATCCTCTCCGCCTCAAACAACTGATGCCCACCTTTCCCTGATCTACGGTTCAATGCGGTAGGGGCTGACCAAGTCTCTAAACTGGAAGAAATGTTTACAGAGGAGGAAATTCTTGCAGCAATCTCAGGGCTTCATGGAGATAAAGCCCCAGGTCCAGACGGTTTCCCATTGGCCTTTTGGTCTTTTAGTTGGGATTTTGTGAAAGGTGAGGTTTTGGGCTTTTTTAGGGAATTCTTCGAACATGACAAGTTTGTCAAAAGTTTGAATGCTACATTCTTGGTCTTGATTCCCAAGGGTAGGACTGTCGAGGATCTCAAGGATTTGAGACCCATCAGTTTAGTGGGGAGTTTGTACAAAATTTTATCGAAAGTGTTGGCTACCAGAATCAAAGAGTTATGGGGGAGATTATTTCACAGTCTCAAAATACGTTTGTCAAGGGGAAAATTTCGATGCAGCCTCTAATTACAATGAAGAGGCAAAGGATTCTATTCTAAGAAGGAACGAGAATGGATTCTTTGTAAATTGGATATTGAAAGGCTTATGGATCACATAAGATGGGATTTTCCCGTCGCATTATGGAAAGAATGGGGCTTGGCTCTAAAATGATAAGTCGATTAAATGGTGCATCTCCACAGCTTCTTTTTCCGTTATGGTTAATGGCTCTTCTACGGGGTTCTTCAGGAGCTCCAGGGGCCTAAGACAAGGGGATCCTCTTTCCCCCTACCTTTTTGTTATCGGAATGGAAGCCTCCGAAAGATGCTTAAGCGCTAAGCAGGAAGGCAAAGTTCATCTCGCTGGTGGTTTTCAAGAAATGGAGAGGATACGCGGCTTCTCATCTTTTATGTTGATGATACTATCCTGCTCGCAAGCCAACTGAAAGCGGCTAATGTATTTGAGATGGACTCATCAGGTTTGAAGCCTTCGCTTGGAAGATTAATTTGATGAAAAGTGTGATTATCCCACTGGGCAGAGTGGACAATGTGGAGGAGTTAGCGGCTGAGCTTGGTTGTGGGGTTGGGTCCCTCCCCTCAACATACTTGGGTCTTCCACTTGGGGCGCCTCATAGGGCTTTAGGGGTTTGGGATTCCATCGAAGACATATTTAGAAGAAGGTTGACAACCTGGAAAAGACAGTATATCTCAAAGGGGGGGAGGATCACACACATTCGGAGTACATTGTCTAGCCTTCCCATCTACTTTCTTTCTCTGTTTAGAATGCTGAAGATTGTTTGCTCAAGGCTAGAGAAGATTTAGAGAGACTTTCTTTGGGGCGGAAGCAATCTAGAGAGAAAACCTCACCTGGTTAATTGGAAAATGGTTTGGCTTCCAAAAAGTTGCGGGGTCTTAGGTTAAGCATTTCTCATGAATATTGCCTGGCTTAAGTGAGGTCAAGGGCTTGCCAATGAGAGGGAGCCCTTGGCGCTTCGTCATCGCACTAAATTTGGGGAGGTGTCAGGGATGGAACACCAATGACATTAGGAGGTTATGGCACCGGTTATGGAAAGACATTAGTAAAGAATGGATCACCTTTCTCAAAACACTACTTCTTCCTTTAGGCAACGGTCGGAGGCTTTTGCCTCGACGGATCCCTCAAGTGGGGACGACGCTTTGTAATGCCTTCCCCACTGTGTTCAATTTGGCAGCTCACAAAGAAGCAACGGTTGCAGAGGTTTGGGACTCTTCAAGGGTTGAGGGGGGTTGGTCCCCTGTATTCCAAAGACCTTTTAACGATTGGGAAATGGAGGAGGTGGAAGGATTCCTTCATGTCCTTCATAATAAGAGGATTAGGCCCTTTCGTGGAGGATCGCCTAATTTTAAAGGAGACTAGACTCGAAGGTTTTGGTAATACCTTATGTACCGAATTCTAATGCATTCTATCCCTGGCATTTCCCCTTGGCTTTCCATTTGGAAACTCCAATTGTTCCCCCCTAAGATGGGTTTCTTTGCTTCGGGGAAGCGCCATGTGGCAAGGTGCTTACGTCAATTCAATTAAAGAGAAGAGGAATTTTGTAAAAGGTGTGTTTATGCGAAGAGGAGGAGGAAACACAGACTACTTTCCGGCTTATTCATTGTCTGAGAGCTAAGGTGTTGTGGAACCTTTTGCCATCACGGATTATAATCGGGTGTTCCTTAACGGTTACCTAAGCCCCTCCTCGTTGCAAGGTGCTAGCGTTTGGAAAAAGCGAAAAGAGTTTGATGGCAGCCCTCTTGTTTATTTTGACGTCGTGGAATGAAAGAAACAGGCGCTTTCGAGAATGAGATCCTCCGTCTCGTGATGAAACGACTTTGCTCACCTTATGGTCCTCCAAATTGTATAGTGCTGATAACTTAAGTTCTTTGGTAGATTTTTTAACCTAGTTAGGGTATTGGTGAGTGTGGTGGTGTGCTCCCCTTTTGTACTCCTCTTGTGTACTCTTTGGGAGCTTTGTGCTCGTTTTTTAATATATATTCTGCTTTTTACTGATCAAAAAAAAAAAGAATCAAAACCGGATTATGCGTACGTAATGGGGAGAAACACCGAGAGGCTCCCATTCCCCACGCATCTCACACTCACTACAAAACCGCCTGGCCGACACACCCGACTCCCTACTAATAAAACTCAAAATAATCCAATAAATCTTCCCCACTTGCCTTTCACACTCCGCCTCGGGGGCTTCAATGCCCATCGCGACTCGACCATGTCAAATGAATAGGGGTCTACTACTTAGCTATTGTGCATTAGTAGGAACCGTAGGGGGGGTTATAGAATCTAGTAGATATAAGAAGTCTACAAAATGGGAGGTTGAGTCCAATGGTCATAATAATCTGCATTGTTAGTTTGCGCCATAGTATTGCGATAAATGTTGAAAAATTCGATGTGTAAGCCATTAAGGGAGATAAAACTAAGACTTGGAGTAGTGTTATGCATCATATATGAAAAATGAAGCCATCAAAAGAGGAGGGGGACTAATGCTTATTTAAATTATGTAATGAAAATCACAATAAGGTTTTAAGGTAGTCTCAAGTTTTGGAACATTCATGATCGGGCGACATGTTGGAGTAGTTACAAATATGGAAAAAGGAAAAGGAAATGTGTACGAATCCAAAAGTCGACCTAACCGTGACTCAAAATACGAAGCAACGCCAATGCAAAGTCAAGGAGGTAAAAAGTGAATATTTGTATTAACTGGCATTAGATTGTAATAATCATAAATGGGGTGTTGATACGACAACTATGACGATTTTACCTTCTACGCCTCTTCATCAGAATCAGTAAGGCTGATTAGTGCCCAAAAAGTGCTATTTTGAACCCTATATTAGATAGGTTTTGAGTGCTTTTTGCGCACTAATCATATCAATTAAGCCAATTGAAGTGTTCAGTGTTCTAGACGCTTATGCCGCTAGAGATTATTTTCGTTGTTTCAGGTTTTGGGCAGACCCTGGGAGTTCAACATTTATTACAAGAGATGAATCATGAAGATTGAACCCATTCATCAGCCATCAATCATACCAAAAATCAAAGAGAGAATGAAGGCAAAGTGATGGAAATCAATGCAGAAGAGGAGAAATAGGCAAAGTTGCAACCGCAATCCTGTGAATTTCGCTTAAGATTGCGAAAATTTTCACGGATCATGGCACTCGCAGCCCAGCGAAAATTCAACTTAATAAATTGTCAATTTCGCTAGACCCAAAATTTTCGCTATGCACTATTCCTAGCGAAATTTCACGTTTTCGCTACTCACAAGAATTTCATGGTTAGCTAAATTTCTCGCTTAGCTAGCGAAATTGCTGTATTCTAGCTAAATTTCCGCATTATCTTCTTGCATTTCGCTTAGTTAGCTAAATTTTCGCGAATAGCGAATCATATGCCTGACACCCATCACTTTGTCATACTTTGTAATTAATGAAACCGACTTCAATTTTGGGCAGATACTGTCTCCTTAAATTAGCCAAAATGTTAGGCTTTATTGTAGTTTCACATAAATGGGTGGCCTATATAAACCCCCATAGTTTTTGTAACCAAAAAGGAAAGAAATTGGAGAGAAATTTTTTGGCACATTTTTACTTTTATGTAAATATCTCGCAGCTTTAGTTAGGGTTTGGTTTTTCTCTTCTCTCCTCTTCCTTATTTTCAAGGCTACAAACACCCTCTCGAGGATGACAACTCAAGAGATGCTTACAGTTTCTTCTTCTTTGAAGAGGAAGGAAGCTAGCTTGGTGGTGTGGCATATGCAAAGTTGTCCTCTTGTGTTAAAAGTTACTGTGTAATCGTGGTTTATGATCCCATCTTCAAAAATATGGTTGAATAGGCATTAAATGTTGTTTATCCCGCCAATACTTACCATGCTTCAAGATACAGTGCATACTTATTGCTAGATGTAACAAGGGTTCATTAGATGGTCTTTATGCTGTTGAAATGATATTTAATGTTGGGGGAGCCAAATCAGAAGGCCATAGGATGCATGTTATCCGTGTTGACCAAATAGGAGTTGATTTTGTAGGTGAGGTTTGCTAGTTAAACATAGATCCTAAGCAGGCTGACTCATGTGTCGCTTGTCATAACGCGAGGATAAAACCCGAGGACACTTGTTTGCCCTAAGTTACCAAGTTAGTGACCTAAATCTTCAAAGTTAACTTTTCACAC
This sequence comes from Tetrastigma voinierianum, assembly GCA_016808115.1. Taxonomy (NCBI): domain Eukaryota; kingdom Viridiplantae; phylum Streptophyta; class Magnoliopsida; order Vitales; family Vitaceae; genus Tetrastigma; species Tetrastigma voinierianum. Next base: position 49,031 of record JAEQBH010001176.1, on the reverse strand, counting down.
TTCATTTTCAGTTTTTTTACAGTTAATTAGTTTTCAAACTCATCACACTGTTTTTGAAACAAAAATCCAAAAAGTCCAAATAGAAAGCCTTACCTTCTTGCACTTATGCAAATCATTCTTAGGATGAAAACCCATCCCCGTGTTCGAATCTTAGACTTACTATATCAGTGAGCTTGACTACTAGTAGAGAAACTTAGGTATATAAATTTTGTTGATTTTAGCTCAAAGACATCAGGCACGACCAAATGGCGCCGCTGGCCGGGATGGTTAATCTACTAATGACGAAGTTGAAGTGTACTTGTGATCAACAAGGCTTAAGGTAACCTTTAACTCTTTTTGTAACCCAGCCAGTGTGAATCGCCGCTTTTCATCACTTTGCAAAGGATCAAGACTGCTTTTGCTTTTCATTCGGGCTTTTAATTTTTGCTAGCTAATTTTAATTCAAGCTTACAGGTTGTCCTGCCAAATTTCAGAACAGTGTTTATGCTCCAAAGGATGAGACATCGTAGACTAGAATCGTGATAATAACTTGACCCAAAGCTGAAGCCGCACATTAATCGATAACATGGATCCTCTAATTCCGAGGAACAACAGAGTCACCTGTACCCCAATGAATCCAATGTACCTAGATCACTTAGGGACTACATCCACCCTCCTGTGGCTAGTGCCCCTCCTCGCATCATACCTCCACGAAGATGAAAGCGTTGAGGCCTCACTGCACGATCGCACCGCTGGTTTATCGGGTTTGGCCGGGCCGACACCGGGCCAAGGGTATAGTCGGCCTGGACGGCCTGCCTAATTAAACCGGCCGCCATTTTATCGGGCCCAGCCCGACTTATATCGGCCGCCGGGCTAGCGGCCACCACCCTATGTGAAATTTTTTTAGCACCATTAATCAATAAATTTTCGCTTTATTAGATTGACCGCCTATCTGCTTGCACAGAAGAAAGAAGAAAGAACCCACAAGAGACCGACACCAAAGACTCACAAAGCCATTTTCCTATCTGCCGAAATCAAAATTTCTATCTCCTGAGAAGAGTAGTATCCATGTTGACTAAAAAACAAATAGCCCAAACTCAGCAGAATCCGTTGTTCTTTTGACTGAACTAGATTCTCTCACCTCATGAAGACACCAAGATCGATCAGTGCTTAATATTTGCTGCCTTCTCTCTTCTCGAGCAAATTACACATGTCCGCAGGTAGCCACAAATAGAGTCAATCTTCGCCTATGATAATGTCATAAAGTACATCCGCTAACTTCTGGGCGCAGAGTAAATAAAGGAACTGAATACTGACTTAACCATATCGATTCCAACACCGCATCTTGCAGAAGGCCAACGCTCTCAGACCACATTCATATGGGTACTCATGTCACGACATAGGTCGCAGCTTCTCCGAGGTACAAACTCATTCATTTCGTGATCGTTGTATGTCACCCTTCCTAGAACCTAAGGAAGAAATTCTAAGCCAAACCGAGCAGGATTAAAGATCTAAAAATTGAATAATTCAAAGAACAAAGGGAACGGATTTTTTTTTTTTTTTCTTTTCATTCAACCTTAAGATCTGGATCAAGTTTCACACAAAGCCGTAAGAGAGTGGTCTTTCCAACCCGGAGGACCTGTATAATGTCATTCTCGTTATAAAGAAAATGCGTAAAAAATTCAAGAGGAATTCAGATATCTCAAATTTGAGAAAGGAAATTTTCATTGATTTATCAATCATTTTTCACTTCACAAATTCAATCTCACCTTTCGAGGTTTGATGATCTCACCCACATCCTCAAGAATAGTGAATTTCCCTCCTATTATTCCGGAACGAAACCGAAGGGCGGTCACGCATCCTTTCAAAACATGAAAAATTATAACCAAACCAAACTCAAATCCACAAGAGTATTAATTTCATAGCTAATGCCTGCGGTATCAGGGCCACCTAACTTTATCAAACATGAAGTTATGGAATGGAAGGCAGAGCTCGCTCCTATAAAGCTTCTGATCGATTGTCAAATGCTCATATCTAACTTCACTTCGTGAATACTAATCCTAACTCAAAAACGAAGAAACATGAAAAACCCATTATTAAAAATCCAAAGGAAGATGTTGTTTGTACCGAGGAAAACGTAGGAAACACCCATCTTCACAATCGAAGAAAAGAGATATCGCATCTCTCGCCGACACGACTTCGGAGCTTCAGTGAAGAAACCTTTATTATCCTCTTCAAAGCAAATTTCACCAAACGCCAATCAAACTCTCGCTTCCGAAACCCAAAGATTGTTTGATGAGACAATTTCACTGCCTCACGCCTCTGGTCCAACAAAGAAACCTTTCCTCAACCATCAGAGGGCCTGAAGTTTCTGAGAGGGAGGCCCATTTCGGGCTTCCCATCATCCCCATCCCTGAAGACCGAGAGAAAACATCCAGGTGAGTTCCTCCATACCGAGAGAAATCTCCATGTCCCCACCCTGTCACCTCAACAAATAAACCGATGGAAAAAAGGAGTAAGACTGAAAATGCTTAGAGGATTGTCAGCGAGGAGGTGGTCAAATGTGAGGCCTGCTGAGCTACTGCATTTAACCCGAAGGAGAGCTCTGGGTTTGCCAAAAACGAAAAGGGAACAGGTTTGGAACTTAGAAGATAAGGAATTAAAGTAAAGTAGCAAAGGGCTTTATTTAATTTTGCAACCGCCAGTCTAAAATTCGGCCAAATTTCGATCCAAGACTATTTGGCCTGGCCATTAACTGGTCGGTTACATTTAGCCCGATTTTTCGGGCCAAAAAAATTAGAGCCCCACCCGCCCAATTTCCGGTCGTCGGGCTAACCTAACGGGTCGCCCAAATTGCTGCAAATTTTACTGGGTACCCCCATTCCACATATATCATGGTATGGAAAACGGAAAATCCATACACTATTAGGATTTTGAGGAAGTATGCACTACCTTTAAGGAAGGAATGATGGATATGGATTTGCTTAAGCTAAAAGCATTTTAATCGACCCTAAAGGACAAGGCCAAGATTCAAGCAAACTCACGAGGCCTAGAACCATTAGAAATTGGTCAGCCATAGTGCACTCGAAGAAATTCTTCAGTGCTCATAAGACCAATAATTTGAAAAGACAAATTTATACCTTTGCAGCTCATGATGGTGAGAGGTTTTACCAGTGGTGGGAGAGATTTATGGAGACCATCAGTGCATGCCCACATCATGGGTTTGATACATGGATGCTGGTAAACCATTTCTATGGTGGTATGTCTCGCTATGAGGCACTGAAACCATGTGTGGAGGAGACTCTTATAAGATCACACGGCTTTCATGGATTTTAAATTATGTGCTGAAACTTCTAAGGTCGATGAGCCTAACCTAGAGAAATGGAAAGAATGAGACCACCAGTCAACCCTAGGGAGGGATGCGCACCGGTTCGAAGAAATGGAAATGAAAAGCTAGAATTTCAACCTTAGCTAAGAAGGCAGAGGAGTCAAGGAAAAGGCTCCATGAAGTGCATGCAAGGATCGAAAATCTCGTGACAAACCAACCCTCGCACTAATTTCCAATCCCCTCGTACATCCAAAAGAGAACAAAGGTCCTATGGCCCCTACGTTGAAGGATCGGATGTCACTGTGCAAATACTTATAGACAATACAAGCCACCACAACCCAATGCCTCATATGGAAATACCTACAATTCCACCGGGAGGACCACCCTAACCTTCGAAGCCCACTCCCCCGCCTATGTAATTCAAAGCAAACTACAGTTTGTCGTTCCTCACTTAACCGCACTGCCACCAATTTTCATCCTCATCTCTGTGGAACAAGCCATTTTAAATTTGAGTAAGGTGGTAGGCAACTTTGTCAGGAACAAGGAACTAAATGTGGTAATCGCACAAAGGATTGATAATCGCTGAAAATACATCGAATAAAAGAATAGATGGGCTTGAGAGCAATCTAAACTGTAAAATTGATAACCCATGTATTCAATCACCAAGATCAAATGTTGCTTCGAGGTACAAGAAAAGAGGAAGGTTCCCTTCCCAACAAAGGCTAAAACCCAAAGGGAATCCATGAGGTAGGATCATCCAACAATTCAGGAATGGATGAGGTGAAGGCTATAATCACCCTGAGGAGTGGAAAAGAGGTTGATCAACCCATGCCAAAGCCTGTTGAAGAATCCAGGTAGGGAGAAGAATTGCAGTTTGAGCATATTCTCCTAAAGGAGGATTCAATGAAATACCATACCAATTTCCATTTCCACAAGCACTTAGAAGTAAGAAGAAGGCATCTCACTGAAGGTGCATTTTAGAGGTCTTAAGGCAAGTGGAAGGTTAACATACCTCTATTTGACATAATCAGTCAAGTCCTCGCTTATGCAAAATTTTGAAAGATCTTTGCACACCAAGAAGGATTAGTATCAGAAGAAGGCATTTCTCACTCGAACAATAATGCCATAATCCAAAGCAAATAATTCTCGTCAAATACAAGGATCCGTGGATCTCCCACAATTTCACTAATATTGGTGGAATTGTATAGACAAGTCATTGCTTGATTTAGGAGCCAAGCAGAACTCATTGTCGATTCAAGATATTGCCAGCTAGGGTTTAGGTGAACTTAAACCTACTAACATCACACTCATCAATGATGACGCTTAAAACCCTAAGGATAGTTGAGGATGTCTTGGTGAAAATAGACAATTCCCACTACCCAAGATTTTGTAGTGCTTGACATCGAGCCAATTGCAAGTGAACCTAATCATGTTCCAATTATCTTTAGGAAGACCATTTCGTCACGTACCTAATGCAATCATCAACCCACGAATGGAGTCATGCAAATCCTACCTCGTAACATGACCTCGAGTCAACATATCATCTGAACAAACATAAACTTCTAGAACATGAAAAATCAAATAACTGATGAAGTTGTTTCAAATGGCCGTATGTGGCTACGTGTCCAGGAATCATTGCAAGGAATAGGCGTACCAAGGAGATGAAGAGATACTGGTCCCGGCTTCACACTCCATCAAGCCACCGCTTCAATTCAAAAGCCATCAAAGAGAGAATCATCAATAATCAAGACCTAACACCATGAGTCAACCTGTGCTATCAAGTAGGTTGAGGAGATTATTCTCCTGACCTCCTTGAGTATTTTGAAATTGAACTCGTCCTGTTTCTAAAACTGATTGCAAATTTCAACAATTTTTGTTATTTTAATTTAGCTAATTTTGATAATTTCAGTTATTTTTCGAAAGTTTCCTAAATTAGCAGTTTTTCCCTTTTTAGTAATTATTTATATACTATAGTATTTTGTATTAAATTTTAATTATAGTTTTATATAATTTATTATAAATTTTAATTTCTTATAGTATCAATATATAATCAATAAATTTGACTATTATCGGTGAAATGTGTTTAGCTACAATTCTATTAAAATAGCGAAAAATGGTGTAGGTGGACCCTTCGGCTACCGCCAAAAGCCTATTTAAACCTGGGAGGGGGTTGGCCATTAGATCACTTCATATTCTCCCTCCCATAGCGAAACCCTGGTCACTGCCGCCGTTTCTTGAGCCATCCCTGCCTCTGCGGCCGCCGTGGTTCCTGCCGTCTGCTCACTGCCGCCGTTAGCCGTGACTGTGAGCTACCACCAGCTCAAGTAGAGCCACTCCCAGTCTCGCCGGCCGTAGCCGAGCGCCGCCGGGCCCCGCCACGCTTCTCTCGCCTCGGTCAGGCATTCGCTCACTACCAGCGCAGCGTTTTGGCGCCATTGTGCTCGTTTCGCACTACCGCGCGACACCACAGCTTTAGCCTCGGGTCATTCATCGTGCTGTGCTTATCGCACCGTAGCTACCGATACTACCGAAGGATCGAGTTTCATCGCTGCGCGCACGGTGCCCCATTTTAGTGTACCGAAAGGTTACCCGCCTTACATTGCCTTACCGCTTCGAGCATCGCACACGTACAAAGATCGGGCCGCTGAGCTTAGCCTCTTCCGCATATTCTTCGGGATTTCGATATGGTTCATACTGAGGTGGATCCCGCCTGGGCCGTGGTTAGATTCCACAAGACATCGAGCGAGAGGGGCTCCCTAAACAGCCTCCGGCCCGCCCAGGATTTAATTGGTCATCCCCAGGCAAGACACTCCGAGGAACCTCAGTGATTTGGCACGACACAGATTGGACTCCTGTGCCCCATCACCCAGAATTTCTGAGGGAGCTAGAAGGCCCGGCTCTCCAAGGGCCCGCACATCGGCCCCATGAGTCATATTCCTCTCTACCATGTGCCATCACCAGCCATAATTTAACGCAGCTACATCATCACCTCACACACACCAGGATCGGAGGTCATTGCTCGGTAGGGAACCTCATTCCGGGGCTGCACGCCCACCGCGATTTCATCAGAGGTCATTCTACGAAGGCCCCAGTCACTGAGAGGGCTGATCCTGTGTTTAGGATTCTATGAGGTTGATCGAGGATTATTCTCTACCGGCCTTCATGACCCCGAGGCAAGATATATTACCTAATGCAGCAGTCATAGCTTTATCACTCTATGACATCTCGAGGAGCAAGTGGTCCGCGTGGAGCTTCGGGCTCTCTATCGATGATCACATGATAAATTTCAGAGCGGCCGATATATCAAGATTTTAAGGCTCCTGGTACCACGGCCACGTGCAGGGTTATAGAGATCGGGTCTACCCACCGCATCGAGAGATGGTTCGAAAGACCGCCGCAGACACCAATGGGACTAAGATTTTATAGGAGGCGCCTCCCGCCCGTATGTCATTGGACACCATTTATTCCGGACGAACTGGGCTCCCCGCTACAACATTATGTGCAATGAGGGGAGCCATCTCGAGGCTCTTACCCATCCAGGATATTGGTTCAGTCCCTCTGAGCTGGTGATGACCTCCTTGATGCATTTCGAGGAGAAGGTCCATCGGAAGGACCTAGTACGAGTAGAGAGCATTCCACTACTCGATGCTTCAGATCATTCCGCCAAAGGTTCTCGAGCATGGATCTTATTTATGATTGAGATGAGAGTCTGGCGCCCTCTTGGGTCGCTTCCGCCGGAGCGGCACACCATGCCCGTATCTTTCCATCTCCGACAGCAGGACCAGGAGGAGGTACCGGTCGTGTGGCCAGGACTTCCATAGAGAACATGTGCCCTGCCCCCGAGCCCGAGATGCAGGAGGAGTCCGGCCTCCGTATGTCACCTCCGTCTCCTCCCTCCACACACCACATCCGCGGCTGTACCGGGATGATCCCGCTCATCCCATTCTGCACACCATCCACCCGAGCATGTTCACGCCCGCCTCTAGAGAGATTGCAAGTGTGATGGATGCCATCCGCTCACTAGCGCCTACACAGCAAATTTCAGATCGCAGGCCGGCCCAGCGTCACTCTATGCTTCAAAGAGATCATGACGCACTTGGGCCTTCCCTCGTGTTCCCGACAGAGAGAGGAGCCTACCCACAGACGTTGAAATTTTGGCTTCTGATGTTTCTCATTTCAAGAAGAAGAAGAGCCTTTCACTCCTACCACCACTGCAGTTGAGGTGGTTAGGTTTCTTTATGATTTTGTATAGTTACTGCCTTTATCAATCGCTACTAATTTTGATTAGATTCATGCATAGCTCATAGTAGGCAAAGGATATTTTTGTATGTTTAGCTAGATTCATGTATTAGCCATTTTGGTTATATCAAAAGCTTGGCCCAATTATATATACATTTTGCATGTTTTGTGCCTTTTAGCCATGTATATTTGTTTTTCTTTTTCAATTGAACAATTGAATTGTTTCAAATTGACAATTGAATTGCCTTTTGTTGAGAATAGAATCACTTTTTTGTCACCTTTATGTTAGAACAAATCTACGCTGGAAACAAGGTCAATCAGCCTCTAGCATGCTCAACTTGAACATTTCTCCCTTATGCTAATTCACACACTGCACTCCAGCTTATTTCAATAAGCTGTGAATTTGCACACTTCCTTTCACTTTGCATTGCCGGCCTTAGGTATGTTGGCAACCTAGGATAGGTTTAGAAACACCGCATTCAAGACCAATGTTGTCTTCCAAAAAAAAAAAGCAAAAAAGAAAAAGAAAAAGAAAAGAAGAAAAAGAAAAATAAAGTCGTGAAGTTTTGCCTTGAAACCCGAGCACGGTCCGAGGGGTATATGGCGAAAGCCTTAGCTTCCGATGCCCTGCCTTAATTGGTCGAGTCATCGATTTAGTGTTCGCTATACGGGTGGATAGTAGAGTTTAACGACTATAGAGCTTTGATTTCAAATCATCAGAGTCCCGGTGAAGCCTCGTAGAGCCTGCGGGTCACCGATCCTTTGGCCCGATGCTCCCAACCTTAATTGGTTGGGAGTCATCGTGGACCCTACCTGACTTTGGTGAAGTCGGATTTTAAGTATTGCACCCTACAATGTAGTTGAATAAAGAAAGAAAAGCGAATCATCCTTTAAACCAGGTTAAGGTACAGGTAAGTTAACAGCCTTAAGGCCATACTAAGATTTAGTCAGGAGGGGACAATTTTACAACTTATTGGCCCATCTGGTTACAAAGAAACTATTAGACTTTGTGGAAATTCCAGCTTGAGAATCATGGAACCAATATTGACCTGAAATTACTCTTGTATGGTTTTGGTTCTTTCATACCGGTTTTCAAACTTGGTATCAATTTTTCAGTTTAAGGAATGTTTATATGTACATAAACCCTTTTGAATCATAAACTTTTTGAAAATCACTACATGCATCTCCTTTTTGTTTTTGCATTGCTAAGGGACTAGCAACGCTTTTGCTAGTGATTAGTGCCCAAAAAGTGCTATTTCAACCCTATATTAGATAGGTTTTTGAGCGCTTTTACGCACTAATCATATCAATTAAGCCAATTGAAGTGTTCAAAGCCTTTAGTATCGCTTTATGCCGCTTAGAGGTTATTTTTGGTTGTTTTTGCGTGCTTTGCGCATTGGGAGTTCCAATATCGTGACATAAGATGAATCATGGAAGATTAAACCCATTCATCCCATCAATCATACCAAAAATCAAAGAGAGAATAAGGCAAGTGTGATGGAACCAATGCGTAAGAGGAGAAATGCCAGGGGCAAAGCAGCTAAGTAAATCAGTAATCCCGTGGAATTTCGCTTAAGGTTGCGGTGGCTTTGAGCTGGATTGCGAAAAATTTCAAGTAACCTTAGCTTAAAATTTCGTAATCCAGCGAAACTGGTCAATTTTCGCTAGACCCGCAAAATTTTCGCCATGCACCATTCCCAGCGGCCTCACGCCACATTCACAAGAATTTCGCTTGTTAAGCGAATTTCTCGCTTAGCTAGCTTAAATTCGCTGTGGCCTAGCGAAATTTCCTCTGCTGCTTATCTCGGTGATTTCGCTTAGTTAGCGAATTTTCGCTGTGTTTAGCTAAATTTCGCTTACCTAGCTAAATTGATATGCCTGTTTTAAATTCATCACTTGTCATAAGTACTTTTGTAATAATGCAAACCGAATTTCAATTTTGGTGTGTATTACTCTTGTCCCTTAAATTAGCTAAAATGTTAGTTTTATTAGAAGTTTCACATAAATGGGTGGCCTATATAAACCCCCATAGTTTTTGTAACCAAAAAGGAAAGAAATTTGAGAGAAATTTTTTGGCACATTTTTACTTTTATGTAAATATCTCGTAGCTTTAGTTAGGGTTTGGTTTTTCTCTCTTCTCTCTCCTCTTTCCCTTATTTTCTTGGCTGCCAAACACCCTCGAGGATGACAACTCAAGAGATGCTCGCTGCTCCTCTTTTCTCACAGGAAGGAAGCTAGCTCGGGTGGTGGGGGCAAGGTGTTGTCCTCTTGTGTTGTGCCATAGTATCGTGTTTATGATCCCATCTTCCCTTCAAAAATATGGTTGAATAGCATTGAATGTTATCGATTCGTCAATACTTGCCATGCTTTAGATACAAAGGTAATACTTATTGCTAGATGTATCGGGTTCATTAGATGGTCTTTACGAGCCATTGAAATGATATTTAATGTTAGGGTTTCAAATCGTGAAGCGCCCATAGATGCATGTTATCCGTGCTTGACTCAAATAGGAGCTGATTTTGTGGTGAGGTTTCATAGTTAAACATAGATCCGGCTGTGGCTGACTATAGGTTGCTTGTCATAACGCGAGAGGATAAAACCCGAGGACAATTTGTTTGCCCTAAGTTGCTAGTGACCTAAATCTTCAAAGTTAACTTTCACACTTCATTTTCAGTTTTACAACGCACCGCTAAACTCATCACAATCGCTTTTGAAACAAAACCAAAAAGTCCAAATAGAAGCCTTACCTTCTCACTTATGCAAATCATTCTAGGATGGAAAACCCATCCCCGTGTTCGACCCTTAGACTACTATATCAAGTAGTGAGTTTGACTACGCAAGAGGGAGGAACTTAGGTATATAAATTTTGTTGATTTTAGCTCACCATCGTGGGTACCTAGAATCAAGGGCACAACTTTTGACTCACTGTGTGTGTATGTATTCCACAAGATAAGGGCATATTGTTCTTAATCAAAGGATGATGAAGGTTTAGTCCAAAAGAAGGTACAAAGTTCTTTTCATTTTTCGCAGTGGCAATTTTTTTTACAAACTTTATTACTTGATCCATGATTTCATTATAGCACCTTTTTTTGCATTCCCGTGATATACTTCCATACAATATTAACATTATCTAGCATATTGGTAAAAAACATAGGCACAACTTTTTGCATTCCTCTGTGTGTGTGTGTGTTCACAAGACAGAAATTTAGGGCAATATGTTCCTAAATCACGGGATGGTGAAGGTTTAGTTGACAAAAAGGCATACAAAGTTCTTTATGTTATTCTCAAGGTAATTTTTTATTGCAAACTCTTATAATTTGATGCTCTTTCGTTATCGTGACCTTTTTTTTTGCGTATTATCTATACTTCCATACAATATTTACATTCTCTGGTACATTGATCAATAACATGGATAGCTAAAACAGGATGCATCATAATTAAATGGTTTCAATTAGAGTGAAGCCATTTTTTGACTTCCAATATGGTACACCTTGATCCTATGTTAACAAATTAATGGGGCTTCAAATTGATCACAAATAATATCTTTTTCAATGTCATATGATATACAAACTTCAGTATTTATCAAAAAGATAAAATGATGTACAAATTTCAAGAATTAGTAACATGTGATACTTTCTTGCAAAGGCATTTAAATCTATGAATTTTATAGTGACATTTATATAATTTTTAGATGGGTCAGATTGAATTGAAGCTGACAAAGATCAGCAAACTATATTTTGACATGTTAGAGTTGGAGGCTTAGTAATTGGGGACAAATATGTAGTGAAGAATAGAGCAAACGGTTGTTTTAGATAAAAAGAAGAAGAAGAAGCAGTTAAGAAATATTGAGTCAGTGCACCGATGGCACCAGCACGACCAGTTTGGAAGATGAATGTACCACCCCCAACTCCTTGATCTCCTCCTCCTCTTCTCCGCTGGGCCTCATCCTCTCTCCCCACCGTGGCGCCATGTTCTCGCTCTCGACCACCGGGCCCTCTCTCTCCCTTTCTCTCTCACTCTACACCCGCCATGAAGCTCGGGGTCTAATGTTTGTTTATATGTATGCAATATTTGTAGATGGAAAGGTGGTGACTTGGGGAAGAGGCACATCTGGTTAGCTGGGTCATGGGGATATGGTTAGCATCCTCAAACCAAAACATGTCAAGTCGTTGGAGAGTCTTGTTATAACTCATGTTTCTGCTGGATGGAGCCACTGCTTTGTTTCGTGCCCTTCTCTCTAATGGCTTGGAAGTTGGGACTTGAATATTATTGCAATGATAACATAGTATTTGATGAATTCCTTTAACCACTACCTTTTCTAAAACAAAAAAAGTGTGGATGAGTATGAATTTTCATAATTTTGATGATCTTTCCTAATTGGAATTTCTTTTTGCATCTTACATTTCAATTGTTTGGATGCACTAACTATGCTTGCCCTCCTTGGTCTCCAAATTTGGTTTCTATGATCACTTATCTCTGCTTTGACACCGGGCAGCCTGCTCACTCATGACTCCGCTCTTGGCCACTCGGGCATGGTGATCGCAACCTCTACATTGCTCTCCAACAAAGTTTCATACTTTGATCCGAAGCATGTTGATCAGATAGCATGTCGTATGCGCCATTCACTAGTCTTGATGAAAGGTAAATACCTAACTAGAGTCACAATTAAGTATTGTTGGTTGCATTGTTCTTAGTGTAAAATTGCTCATAGGGGGTGGGTTTCTAGATCACTGGATTCACTAATATGTTCTTTCTAGTTCATTGTATCATCATTGTCATGTATAGACATCATAGTTTTAACTTAATTTACATAACTCTATGAACAAAGTAAAGTATAACTTCTTATGGAGCTTATAGAGTGCAAAACTCGTGGTGGCTAAAATTTGAAACCACTAATCTCAAAATGATGCAAGTCAGGTATACAATCATTCAACCTAGAATGGGAATTAACATTTGTTTGGATTGGTGGCTGCTGCACTTGCTCTTAAATGCCAATTATTTCCTGGTGTCGAAATCCTGTTTGAAAGGGTGTAGTGGAGTGGAGAAGTATAAAAATTATAATACAAGTATCAGGAAACGATGAACACTAACTGATTTCACTTAAATAGTTGTACTTGTATGAGTGGTGTGGCAAAGAATTTTTGGATATTGTATGACATCTTGCTTTATTTCTTATTTGGTTATTGCTATACGTCCAATGAAAAGCGCATGGGTCAAGTATTCATTCATAGGATCAATCTCGTGCGAGTCTTCAGAGATACAAAGATATGGGCTTGGATTTGGAAAGCGCAATAATCGGGTGTTTCCATGGATAATATCATATCAATAAGTCTGCCCCAGGCTACTGTTGGACTTGAAGGCGTTGAAATCGTTAGTATTGATGCCAATGGGGATCATAGTGCAGCACTATCTGGTAGGCAACTCAAACTGTTGGACTTGTGATTTAATCACAGAAACAAACTTTATTTTTAGCATAAAACATCATACAGATCTGAGGTCCATCATCTATAATACTCATTTCTTTTTTTTTCATTAATACCAAATCCCACACACAAATACAGCTGGCAATTTGAGTTCGACCATGCCATTAGCCTGACCAACCCGATATTAAAAATGAGCCGGGCTCTAATTTTTTGGGCTTAAAAAACCCAAGCACTTAGCTCGCCCACTAATTACTGGCCAAACAAAGATTGATCATAAGCCCTGGGCTTTTTTCGCCAGCCCTGGCTTGACAAATTAAATAAAAACCTCCATAAAATTAGTAAAGTATATTGAAATATCATTTATTATCAAAATAGTATATTATATTACTTAAATTTATTAGGCTAAAGAACATTTATAAAGGATTGAGCAATGTATGGGTAACAGATTTGTATAGATGAAAAAAATAAAATCTTTACATTATAATAATAATTGAAATAGTATATTATATTGAAATTTCATTAATGATCAAAATAGTATATTATATAGAAATTTCATAAAGTAAGATAACTGTTATGGAATTGGTTTGTTTTCAAGACAAAAGATGCTGAATTGGCAATGTTTGGTGCAGTAGAAAGCAAAGGGCTTTTTGAAAAACCGTTATAGTACAAGCAAACTGAGCATTATAACATTATTTGCAAGAGAGAAATCATAGTACACTTGAACTGAAACAAATAATAGAGAAGGAAAGTAATTTATTGAATAAAATAATTTATTTTTTTTTTCACATAGGACTGGACTGGCCCGCTCGCCCAATATAGGGTCGGGCTGAGCTACCAAAATGACAGCTTGGTTTAGATCAAGCCCGGCCCGATCCGGCCCGACTATACCCTTGGCCCGGTATTGGCCCTGCCCGGCCCGGCCTAATTGCCAGCTCTACACACAAACAGCTCATGAAGAACATGTCTCACTGTAAATTTGCTAAAGATCTATGCACGATTTAACATTAGTTATGGGGGTTATTAATATTGTCTACCTCATTAAGTCTTCTTCATCTCTATTGATTGTTGTCGTATCTGGTGCCTCCTCCACAAAAGGTGACGGGCATTTGTACACCTGGGGAAGAGGATTTGGCAGTACTTCAGATGTTCACTGTCCTTGACGCCTTCCTTCATCTTTGTGCTTCATCCAAGTTGCTCTTGGATGGAATCACATGTTAGTACTAACAGGTGTGTACTGACGCACACCACTTGGAGAAATAGTTGAGGTGAACTATATGTACAGATCATGTGAGATAATATAGGGATAAAGGACATATATGCTGATTTGATTGAATTGTTTATACCGAGTTTGATGTTATCTTAGGCATGGAATGGTTGTCAGCTAACTATGCAACCATGGATTGTTATAGAAAGAAGATAACGTTCAAACCATTGGGAGTACTTGAGTTTGTTTTCCAGGGAGATCATAATGGAAGCCCTAGTACTTTGATTTCAGCTATAGTAGCCAGGAAGTTAGTTAAGAAGGGTTGCCAGGTATTAGCCTATGTGAGAGATGATAGAATTCCTCTACTGATTTGGGGAGATATACTGTCAGGAGGGATTACTTCAGATGTTTTCCGATGATTTTACCGTGATTAACACTTACAGGAAATTAAGTTTAATATTGACTTGTTACCCGGGTACAAACTTCTATATCTATTGCACCATACCGTATGGCACCCACTGAATTGAAAGAGTTGAAAGAGCAATTGCAAGAATTGCTGGATAAGGGTTTTATTAGACTGCGCTTCACCGTGGGTGCACTCTGTTATTTGTGAAGAAAATGATGGGACTATGAGGATGTGCATTGATTACCGATAGTTGAATAAGGTAACAATCAAGAATAGGTATCCACTTCCCAGAATAGATGATTTGTTTGACCTCGCCACAGGGGGCCGCCATTTTTCAAAGATCGTACCGGTCCGGTTACCACCGCCTGAAGATAAGGAGGGAAGATATACCCAAGACTGACCAGACTCCTCGGTATGGTCATTATGAGTTCCGGTATTACCGCTTGGGTTTGACTGAACGCACCAGCCGCGTTTATGGATTTGATGAACCGGGTTTTCAAACCATATCTGGATAAATTCGTGGTGGTGTTTATAGATGATATCCTGATTTATTCGAAAAGTCATGTGGAGCATGGGGAACACCTCATGATTGTACTGCAGACCCTTAGAACACATCAACTGTATGCAAAACTGTCTAAATGTGAGTTTTGTCTAACAAGCAGGAGTTTTCTCGGGGGCATGTAATAAGCAAGCAGGTGTTCCAGGGATCCTAAGAAGGCAGGCAAAGGTCTAACCGGCTCTAGACCTACCAATGACTCGAGATACGAAGCTCGGGTATATGGATATTACAGACGGTGGGGCGATTTTTCCAGAATATCGGGTCTAATCGACACCTACCGATCGTGAAGCAAGTAAAATTTGAGTGGGATGACACTTATGAGCAAAGTTTCCAGAAACTTAAGGATTGCTTAACTACTGCTCCAATGTTAGCATTACCCACAGATCAGGGAGGTATGACAAAGGTATCAGGATGCCTGCAGGATCGGTGTGTTTTGATGCACGGGAAGGTAATAGCATATGCATCTGCATGGGCTTGAGGAGACATGAGTTGAATTATCCTACACATGACCTAGAGATGATAAGAAGGATTTTTGCACCGAAAAATACGGAGGCATTACTTATATGGTGAGAAGTGTGAGATTTACACGGATCACAAAAAGCCTTCAATACATTCAAAGAGAGATTTGAATCTCGTGCAGAGGAGATGTGGTTACCGAAAGACTATGATTGCCAGATTTTATTTCATCCTGGGAAAGCCAATGTGGTGGCTGATGCTTTAAGCAGGAAGTCCATGGGCAGTCTAGCACATATTTCAGTACATAAGAGGAGTATAGTGAAGGAGTTGAGGGATTTGTTTAATATGGGAGTACAGTTTGAAGTTACAGAGTCCCAGGGATTAGTTGCACAGTTCCAGGTGAGGCCCTTATTGATTGATGAGATCAAGGCAAACCAAGATAAGGATCCTTCCTTTATTAAATTGAGGGAGACTAAGATAATCAGACAAGTATACATCCGATTTGAAATTGTGGATTCGCGTGGCCGAGACGAGGAAATAGGACTGCAGCCTCGATGTAGGATGGGTTGAGACAAAGGATTCTACAGGAAGCCCATAATGCACCTTATAGTGTTCATCCAGGAGTCACCAAGATGTATCAGGATGTTAAAGGTATGTATTGGTGGAATGGGATGAAAAAGGATGTGGCACAAAGATGTGGCACTGTTGCCTGACATGCCAACAGTCAAATTCGAAAGCACCCGCAGACCCACTGTGTCTTCTCAAGTAGAGCTGCCATTACCTGAATGGAAATGGGAGAGAATTGGTCATGGACTCGTGGTCAAGCTGCACTAAAGACTCGTAAGGGGCATGATTCGTCCGGGCTTATAGTTGACGTGATTGACGAACCGCCTCACTTTAGTCGTTAAGACTACTTATACGCAAGGGCACAAAGATGCAATGCATGCATCTGACGAGAGAAGAATCGCACGGAGTGCCGTCCCATAGTATCCGACAGAGGTCCACAAATTAATCTCGAGGTTTCGCGTAAACTTTAAAGCCTCGGGTACTAAACTTGATTTCGCAGCCACCTTCCATCCTCGTAGAGACGGGCATCAAACCGACACCCGTGACTGTATATTATGTCTGACGGTGTTTGGATTTCTGAGGTAGTCGGGAAAAATATTTGCTGCCTTGGTAGAGTTTGTTTATAATAACAAATCTACCATTCTACGATTGAATGGCGCTCTTTGGCTACGGCACTCTTTTCTTTATGACTGAAATGTAAGTCACCTTCTTGTTGGATGGAGGTAGGTGATAGATAATTGGAAGGTCCAGAGTTGATCAGAGAAACTTATGAGAAAATACCTATTATTCAGGAGAGAATGAGGACGACTTTCAGTCGACAAAAGAGTTATGCTGATCCGAGGAGACGGGATGTACAATGGTGTGATCACGCCTTAAAATATCTCCTATGAAGGGAGTGATGAGATCTCGAAGAAAGCGGAAGTCGACACCGAGATATATGAAAATACACATATCGATGTGGCTGGCAATGTATCTTACTGCATTAGCTTTTGCCCCTAACTTTGGCCATGTGCATCCGCGTTTCACATCTCAATGTTACTAAAGCACGCTCCTCATCCGTCTCACATTCTTCGTACCTCGTGAGATCGAGGCTGATAAGGATCCACATATGAAGAGGTACTATAGCCATAGTGGATAGACAGACTGCAGTTTCTGAGAAACAAAGAAATAGCTATGGTAAAGGTTCAATGGCAGAATCACGGCAGAGGAGTGTACCCGAGAGTGAGCAAATAATGAAGGACAAATATCCTCAACTCTTCGAGTGATAAGGTACACACTCTTTAATAAATTCGAGGACGAATTTTTATAAGGGGGGGAGAATGTAATAGCCCAAACATTTTTTTTAAATGAATTTTTTTCATGGAATTTAAGTTTTAGGTGTTTTAAGGTCCATCATGAATTTATAATAATTTTAGGAATTTTTTCAATTAAATGGAATTTAAGGAAAATATACTCGCATAATAAATTCGAAAGCAAGCTGACCTAAATAGAATTTTTAAAATACCTAATGAATGAAATAAATTATGGAAATTTTTCTGAAGTAAATTAAGGTCAAACTATATGTTATAAAAATTAAATTTATGAAAATACATGAATAAAAAAAATAATAAAAATACATGAACAGTGAACCGGGTAGGGAAAAGTCAACAGATTTTGTGGACCAAGGGCCAAAGAGACATTTTTAATAATTCTCAGGACCTTAAAAAAATTCAATAAAAAATGTAGGGACTTAAGAGCAATATTTAATTAATTTTTAAAAATATCAGGCCAGAAACTCGAGCAGAAAACAGAAGAGAAAAATCGAAGAACCAGTTCTCCATCTGCCAAACTCAAGCAAAGGGGAAGAAAATATTGTTGCAGCCAATTCCCTTTGAATCAACCTGTGATTTTTCATGGTGGGAGACTTCACTGTATAGTAAAGCGCCATGGTTTTTAATTTTGGTTTTGTAATGGTCTGTATTTTGGAGGAAAAGGAATCTGATAAATGGTTGTTGTTTGGATGGTTAATTAGGGCTGTTTGGAATGAATTAATTGTTCTAATGTGTATGCTAGGGTTGCAATTGCATTTGAATCTATATAGAATGTGACCTAAGAGGTATGACTAGGTCTGGTATGTTTAAATTTGGGGAAATGTATTTAGAATGAAATTGAGGTGGTAATTAGTGGAATTAAGGGTTGAATCGATTGAATGTGAATTTCTGTTTGAATTTCGACTTGTACAGAATCATAGGAGGACCTAATGGACGATTTTTAGGGTCAATTTGATATCATTGGAAAGATATGGATGTTAGTGAAATTTTTCCACTGGTTTCAGGTCTTTTTGACGTCGGTAGAGAAAGATATAGGCAAAATACTAACTGATGCGCAATCTGCCAAAAAAAAAAAAACGAGTTTAGTGGGATTAAACATTAGATATAAGAAATTAGTTGTGAAATTGAATATTAAGATTTTAATTTTGGGTATTTAGATGTTAAAAGGCAGAATGTTGAAGGTAAGGAGTAAAAAGGATTTTAAAAAAAATTATTTAAAGCAATAAGTTAGGGCGACATTAAATAGAAACAAGTAAAACTACTTAATTGAGTAGTGAATAACAAGGTATGGGCTCATATGATTTTGACGCTATCTTTATATTTCTTTCTTGCATGAAATATTGGTATAGCAAATGAAGTTTTGGAAGGCTGTCTGCACGCCTGTGTGGTGAATAGCCTAGCCGAGCCTGACTAATAGTGGAGGCGAGTGAATTTATATCATCGCATTCTGCACCTTCGAAATGTATAGCGGTGTTTTCATTGTTCGACTTGACTTAGGGTAATCGAATTATGATTAAGACCCTTATTCTCGAAAGATTCATTGAATTGAATTTGTCATGGTGCCAAATCACGGTTCCGATGAATATTCATAACAGGCACGGCCACCTAACTCTTATTGTATTTAAAAGATCTCGTTGTATATGTCACTAATCCCTGTTCGACCCGATTGGCGGATCCGAACCGAGTTCGATGTGCGAGACTTAGACTCGGGACTCTTTACCTGATTTTTTTTTTTTTAAACCATACTGCAATTGTGGGTATACTTCCACATCATATAACATAACTAAATATCATGTACATATCAAAGACTACCACCGATGTGTCCATCAAAATCTAAACACTATAACTCCGAGTCCCATTTACAAATACAAAATTGTACTTTTACTTATACAACCAGAGCGGAATCTAACATGTAGTGAACCCTTACAAGTGTGTCGCCCACCAGATGTGGATATTTGCCGATGTCTCTCCCCATCTACACGGATTAAAAACCCGTGCTAAGCTTTACGCTTAGTGGGAAGCATATCTTATAACTTATATTGATACACATGCATTTAAACTGAATCATGATAAATCCTATACCGTAAATGTATATCAAAATCATCAAGTGAATTCATATAATCCAAGATATAATGTGTCAAATCATATTCGAGCAAACTTAGACATATACAATGGCAAGGCATCCACCCATCTCTTTTACATAACTCATGATTTTCGAATTTCGTGTCGGGTTCCTATTCGTGTCATCAAAATAATCTCGTCTACTTTAATTTTGTGACTTTTAACAGAATGCTTATACTCTATAGATCCATATTTATACTTATTCGCATTCTTATAAACGCACTTCAACTTATACTTATAACAATCTTATACTTACTCAGGAATTACACTTATGGTAGACTTATCCTTATTGGATCTTATACTCATGGCAGTCGGATCTTATTCTTATTCAGATTTCTCGTATACTGTATTGATCTTATTCATGTACGTATACTTATCTCAAGCTCATACTTATTTCGATCTCCCGTAGGGAGCACGTAACCTATGCTATACGTGAGGTACTTAAACACGTATTGATATTTAGATCTATCTCATATCTCCCGTAGGAGCTCACTAACTTATACTTATCCCACGGAGTTTACACTTGTTCGAGATACCCGTAGATATCACGTAGATTAATAACGATAATCGGATATACTGAATTTAATCTTATACGGAGTACCCGTGAGCAATTACTTGATCAAATAAGTTTGGTTCGATACCAACTTGTGTTGGTATCATATCCCAACAAGTCCTAGGTTAACGTATACCTATACTTTTACGGGAGTACCCGTAGGTACTACGGAGTTTATCCTTGTCTTACGGATCTCTATCAGACTACAGAGTTTATTCCGCATTTCTGATTCATCCTCGGTATTACGTAACTTGTCTTTATGAAAGTACCCGTAGGTACTACAAAACTTATACCGGTACTTCAGATTCTATACTTGTTCTAATGAAGCATATCCTGTCTTACTTTAACTTTATACTGTGATATAGTGACTTGTCTTTATCTTACGTATCTTATAATCGGGATTACGCTGCAACTTATTACTCAGATTTTCGATACGTATACCCGTAGGTACTACATAACATTTTATCGTACAAAAGTACTGTAGGGGCTACAGTAACGCATTCCTATAATGAGGTACTGTGAGGTACCATCGACTTATACTTATCTACAGATACGGAGTACTGGGAGTTACCACCGAACTGTGACTTATTTACTGATACAAGAGTACCCGTAGGTACTACAGAACTTAATCAAATACAAGAGCACCCGTAGGTACTACAGAACTTATACAGATACGGGACTTATCAGATGCAGGAGTACCCATAGGTACTACGGAGTTTATACTTATTGTACTGATACGAGAGTACCCTTAGGTACTACTAGACTTATACTTGTTTCACCGATACCTAGAGCACCTTGAAATACTCTGACTTATACTTATTCGACCTCCGTAGGAGTTATAGAGTTTCTTCAACATGTGAGTACTGTAGAGGCACGATGTAACTTAAACATACGTGAGCACCAGAGGTCCTACATAGCAAATACGTAGGTACCCGTAGGCACTGGCAGAACATATACAGGTACCTCGTAGGTACATTCCCGTATCTTTACCATATTCAGCTCTTTATTCTTATTCGTAGTCTTATCATATACCCGTTAGATTCTAGACCGGGGCACACTGCAATGAGAGGACACAAAGACAATAAGTACCGAAGGTACAAAGATAGAATGTAGATGCCGCCGCACTAATCGTAGAGTACCGAAGTACTAGTGTGCCAAGACGGTCGAGAGTGCCGTAGCACCAATCGAGTACCGGTACTAATGTGCCAAGCACCTACGAGAGTGTCACGACTAATCGAGTACCGGTTACTAATGTGCCGGGCTACCCATCAGAGAGTGCCGTGGTCATTCAATAACCGGTCTTAGGCAATTTTACAATTATATGAGTTCAATAACTTCTACTATCTATAAGAGCATTATTAGCCACATTATACGCTCATGACAGATCGTATTCCAATAATCGGTAAGAGATGATATACGCATCTTTAATTAAGTATCGATCGATGAATTGATCAGAATGAATTATCCACTGATCACGAATCAAATATACATATTCATGCCAACAAGCTCATTTACCGATTTTACCCAGGACTGTTTGTATTACTCATTTTCCGGGGTCTTGATTGTATTTTGACACTATGTCCTTATACTCATTTAAATCTATGTTCTAAGGGTTCTATTCTTAATTGGAATCACCCAATTCGAGCACCGAACTCAAGTTACTCAAACAACCCGGACTTTCTATGTTCAACACCGAAACCAGAGTTTGGTTTTTACATGGTCCCACTTCGAGTGTATTTTTGGGACACTTAGAATCAGAATTTGGCGATGCCTTCTCTTTAAGTTTTGTTCTCCTTGAAGTCTATTTTAATTGGCCACTTGAATCACTCAATTCGGATAAGAAATGAGGAAGTTATGGCCAAAATACAAAAACTGGTCAGAACAGGAAAACCAGAACAAGTTCTACCGGTAGGACTTAACTTCTACCGAGAGGACTTGGCCAAAAATGACCAGAATCGAAGTTCTACCGGTAGAACTTAACTTCTACCGGTAGAAGACATCCGAGAATGCCCAGAATGTGTATTTTTCACACTTTTCCATACTTTTGATCCCCAATCACTTCTATACCTCAAACACACACTAACTTTTCCAATTCACCTTGGAATCACTTTTCTATTCAATTTCTCTTTCATTTCTTATCTTCTTCAAAATCTTTCCATGAATTTCTCCTTAAAAATCATTCCATCATGGGTTACATCCATCCTCAACCAACCATGATGATTAGTTAGGGTTTATTCTAAACCCTAACTCAATTGCTTTCAAATTAACCATGAATCCAACCCAAAAGGAAGAATTCCTACTTACCTTGTTCCATATGGGGTTTTACCAACCCTAAATTCAAGAGATCCAAGGTTAGAATGAATTCTAACAAAACCCTAGCTTTTTGGAGACAAGCTATTAACTAAACCAAGCCTTAGAATTCCATAAATCCATACAAAAACTAAAGTTCCATACCTTTGGTCCTCCATCTTCTTCCTCTCTTCTTCTCTTCCCCTCTCTCCTCTCTTCTCTTCTCTCTCTCTCCTTTTTGCTCTTCCCTCTCTCTACGCTTTTTCTTTCTCCCAAATGAGACCAATTTTTTGGTCTTTAAAACATGGATTTGTTAAGGCCAAGTGTTTGGCCCCTCCAAATAAAACAAAACCCATTTTTGGCACTCTCTAATTGCAATTTAGCCCATGACCTCTTCCCTTTTGAAATTCAACTTATGCATATTCTAGTTTAACCCCACATCTTCCTCTTTTATGACTTTCATATCCTGCAAATTACAAGATTGCCCCTTGTATCTTGTAAACTTTCCGGTTTCTCAATTTATTTCGAAAAATTCCTATTTAGTTTATAATATACCCTACACAAGTCCGAAAACTACTAGGTATATTTTGGGTGTTACATGCTGGCACGGCCACTATAACTTGTAATCGTTAATGTCATTGATGGTAAGGAATCACGTGAAGCCTAACCGATGGGGAGGTCAATGCTATGTGCAACACATGCTCTCGTGCGGCAAAGCCAATGCCTTCCTAGAGAGGTGGTAAAACCTAGGCGTAGAACCCGGCCCGTTTCCTACGATTCGTTGGAATGTACCTGACCCAAAGATAAGGTAAAAAAAAAAAAATGGAATGTACGGATTCCTGAATGGTAAACTATTTTTCTGTGTTTCAAACCTCTAAATCTCATTTGATATTGTTGTTCTTATTGTCGCAAATTGTTGCATAACCTATGTATGGTGATTGATTGATTGAGCATAACCATCCTTCTGAGCTGGCCTTGAGTACCTAGCCTCACAAGTATGGTGATATATTTTTACCACGCAGTTATCTCACCGTTTGATTTCCCTCCCTTCGTAGTCGTGAGAAAGGAGAATCCAGGCATTTCTGACCACTTGGATTCTATTTGAAACATGTAATGGATTATTATTTTGTGTATTTGCAATGAGAGTCTAAGTCGTAAGGTCTATGGTGAATTAACTTGGTTATCGGGTTAATTATTTGGTTAAATCGATAAATTTGAATATTTGAGTTGGATAAATTTTGCTTTTGATGAAAACCTATAGATATTTTAATGAGACCAAGTAGTTTTTGTTGGTGGATGACCACGGAGGTCTATTTGTTATGTTATTGAGATACTATCATGATATGAAAATTGAAAGTTAATCATTAGTAGATTTTATTGATATTGCAAATAACAGGAGTTGTTATTTGCTATAGAAACGAATAGGTCATGCCGAATTTTCGGTAGAAATTATAGGATTTAGGCTTGCTATGGGATTTGGTGGCCTTAAGCCTACCCATTCCCTAACGCCGGTCACAGCCTATAAAAGTGGGATGTGACATTTTCCATTTCTTCTTCTTTTTTCTTTTCTTCCATTTCTTTGTTATATTTTATTTCTTTTATCTTTTCCCTTAATTTTTCCAAAACTAATGATATTCTTATTTTTTATGAAGTTGAAGGTTTTACTCATGAACTTCTAAATTATATTATTTTATGAAATGGTAGGTTAAGCCATTCATAAATCTCTATATACACTTCCAAATTATATTATTTTAAGGTATTCCGTTTATAAAACTCCCAAGGCACTTTAGATAAAACCCAAGGGCATGTTTGGTTCCTGAAAACGGTTTTCCGTTCTTAAAAACAAAGAGAACAAGGAAACCAGGAAGAACATGTTTGGTTCTTTTTTTTTTTTTTTTGTTCTGAAAAGCACAAAAAATACTAAATTCATATAACAATAACAATTAAAAAAACACTTTTCAAAAATAGGAACCAAACAAACTCTAAATTTTCCTTATATATGGAGGACATTTCTCTTGAATAATATTGGTAGTTGAATATTTAGTCACTAAGTCCTATTATTTAATATCTCATAATGTACTATTATGAATCGACTCATTCCTCATTATCTCATTCTATTTCCCCCCAAATAAAAATCAATGGCCAATGTTGTTGGGTATTCAACTCAAGGTAAGGGCATGGTTGAGCTATATAAGTAAACGTCAGGAATATCCTAGGACCGAAAAATGTTCGTGATGCAAAGTAATATACAGAGATGGTCATTATGTAAGTAAATGTTCAAAGTATCTTGGAACTGAAAAAATGTTTAGGTGCAAAATGGATCATACAGACAAAAGTCAAGGGCATTTATGCACCTTATCCCTCGTTTAAAATGGCAAAGATGTTCTTCAAATTTGCAAATTTATATGGGTACCATCATTCCACATACTAGCCTGAAATCATAAATCCCACCACACCTAATGATTCTAAGAGCTCCTTCACCTCCATCTTGTGAGTGCCATGATCTTTAGACCCACTACTCAATGGGCCTAGGACCCGTTTAGCCCAGGCCCACTTGGCCCGTGATGTGAAACGCTGCCCAAGCCCACCCACTGTATTAAAACTAAGGGGCACTACTTAGATGGGAGTATCTAAAAGCCCGACTGTGAAACCCAGGGCGTCTCCCCAAAGGCTAGCTTCAGGGCGGCTAGTCTAGAGTTTTAAGTCCCCCAGCCAACCATCCTTCCGCACATAGCAAGATTGTTATTGATAAATAGATAAAGACGAGAAATACACAAAGGATATTTATCCTTTAAATTTCCTAGTTTCCAAATCCCAAATTTCTCGGAGGAATAATCCTTGATAAGGGAAAATTAGTCCTAGATAAGGAAAAATGAATTTATCCTTAAAAAGAGGAGATTTCTTCTCGAGATAAGAGGGCGATTCGGCAACCATTGTCTATAAATCAGGATGATCCCCCACGAGGGAGAGGTATGTAATTCCAATCGTGTGAACTTTCTTCCCCGTTCTCTCTATATTTTTGGCTGTTTGACCACTGGAGAGCGGTCGACCTCGCCTGTGACGCCTCGCAGTTCGTATCATACGCTAATGCCCCTGAACACCCAGACGTTCAAGGTAACAACAATTGGCACCGTCTGTGTGAAGCAAACAGAAAGTCTCGTTTATAGGCTGCAAGGGCTTGGCTTCAATGACTGTCCACCAGCCTTTCGTCACCTGTAACTTTGTCGATTCCCCCTTCCGCATCTGATTCTCTCGAGGTAGTCGCAATGTCAACTAATCTGGTGATCCAATCGGTAGAAGATCAATTCCTCCATTGGTGTCATGACATGGAGAGGAAACAGGAGGAGCAAGCAAGGCAGATGAAAAAGTATCGAGCTCATCCAGAACAATTGCAGCGGGAGAACGACCAGTTGCGTGCCCAGATGGAGAAAACCCATGATCTTGGAAACGAAGTGCGGGATAGCGTTAAGTTAGGTATCCGATCACTCACAATAAAGGAAAGGAACCTATCATCCTTACCGATGTCAATACCCCGCAGATGATGAATTGTATTCAGGCAGTTCCCCGCCTTTGGGCCTATCGCCAACAAAAAACACAAGGGCTAAGTCGCGTAAGAGGACTTCGTATCGCCTTACCTTCAGCGATGCCGTTAGTGGCCCAGCATCTCTTAGGGCAGGAGAAGCGGCCGGGGGGGCAATGCCAGCCCGGACCGGCCCAGGCGTGAGTCGGTATTGCTGCGAGGCCTGATGCCATCAATGCCATTTATGCGTAGCCTTGACACGAGAGCCAACTTGCCCAGCCTCACATGCCTTGATAGCTCCAATTCGAGGACCTCGACGACATGCTCTCCTCTCCCCTAAGGCAACACATTCTTGACTAGGAGCCTCTTTGCGGGTTCGCCATACACCTTTTACATATTCGATGGCTTTGAGACCACTTATGATCACATGTAATATAATCGGCTGATGATACTAAACGCCGACAATGACCATCTGCTGTGTAAAGTTTTCTCGGCTAGTTTACGGGGGCCCTCGTTAGCTTGGTTTAATAAGCTCTGCGCAACTAAATAAACTCATTCAATGACCTTTAGGTGGCATTTGTATCGTAGTACCTTTGTTGGTCGCGAAAAGAACATGACTCGACATGCTGTTTCAAGCGAGAGAAGCGGATTCTATTCGAGACTTCATGAGGAGATTTGGGCAAGCCATTCAACATGTAGAATCTTACAGCATGGATGCGGTCCTCCAGAACTTTAGGAGAAGCTTTGAGCCATCCACGCCGTTCTTCCAGTCACTCTCTTTAGACCCGGCTGAGGTGATGGAAGTGCAGTGGGTCGATAAGTACTCAATCTTTGGGAGGACAACGTACGTACCACAACCCAAGCGTCATGATTACAAATCGGTCGATTAGAGGGACATAAGCGATGCAGGAAGAATAGTCTAAGTACAATGGAGGGCGAGCATGGGTCGAGCGATCCGGCCAGTGACGAAAAGAGGCCCCGAGTGCACCCCCTAAACATCTCGTATGAAGAACATTACCCGTCATGCGTGATTTGCTAGAAGTTCATCTAGTGCAGGCCCGATCCGACCAGGATCCTTGCAATGTGATTATCATTAGGATCATGGGCATGAGACAGACACGTGCCAAAGCCTAAAGTTCTTGGTGGAAAAATTGGTTAAAGCCAAACACCTCAAGAGGTACATGAAGCGGACCCGCAAGGGTGGTGACGACATACGAGTTGCGGTTGGGCGCAGCTCCGTCGAGACCCAGACTAGTCATAAATATGGCAGCGGCGGTCGGCGACTGGTATCGTCGAAGAACGACATAAGATGATCTTAGGCTTCCACGAGTCAAGCGTGGGGTAAATGCTATAAACACGGAAGCGGCGTGAAGAAACCAAGCTCATAGATGGCCCCATATCCTTCCCTCCTGTCAACCCGAACAGGATTATTGTGCCCCACTATGATGCATTGGTACTCACCCTCCATATTAGCGGTTTTGATGTGCATAGGGTATCTGTGGATCCTTGCAATGCAACAAATTTATTACAACCACCAGCCTTGACAAGATGAGGTTTTCTTAGGGATGTTGAATTATTGACGAATTCTCTCCGGTTTTGATGGTGCCACTACCGTAACACTAGAATATGTCACGCTCCCTGTGAGGGCCGACATAATCACTTAGTGTAACACCCCGAAATATACCCTAGCAGTTTTCGGACATGTTTAGTGTATAATAAAAGTAAAAGTATATTTATCCGGAATAAAATAAAGATAAAATAAAATAAGCAAGAACTTTTGAATTAATACAACGATTAAGTATAAATTAATAAGTTATCAATTCGAACCTAAGGTCATAATATAATAAGTTCATATGTCAAAGCAGGAATATGCATAAGTTAAATCAAGAGTAATAGAGAATTGGAGGACCAAAGAGTAATAAAAGAAAGATATTAAAATGAAATAAGGAAGAAAATTGTGGAAGAGACAAGTGGCTTGAAGGAAGGAGGGAGGAAGTTTCCTCCTTTGACTGGAAAGTGAAATAAAAAGGGGATAAGATCAAATAAGGATAAGACCAAAATAAATATCTCATTTTTGGTCTTAGAGAAGAAGAGGAAAAAACGGATAAGAGAGAAGAGAAGAGAAAGGAAGAAGAAGAAGAAGAAGAAGAGAAAAGAAAAGAAGAAAGAAGGAAAGGAAAGAAGAACACGGGTATAGAACTATAAATATTTGTATGAAAACTATAGGTGTATGGAATACTAGGATTTTGTATAGAAAAGTATGGAACTATAAATATTTGTATGAAAACTATGGGTGTATGGAATTTGAGTATGGTTTAGTATGGATACATGTCTTGGGTTGTATGGAACTAGGAATATTTATATGTAAACTATGTGTGTAGGGAACTTGTTAAGTTCCGTATGGAAAAGTATCGATGTTTGTACAATAGTATGGGTTTGTCTAGTTTTGGGTATAGAAAGTATAGATACATGGTTTAGAACCGTATATCTTGTGTATGGTTTGGGTTTAGAAACTCCCAAACTCATTTCTGGTTAGGGTTGAGTTGAGAAGAGTTCTAAGGATCTTATAGATGTGTTAAGGAAGGAATTACAGTTGCAAGTTGAACGAGAAATTTCTATATTTTTGATCATACTCGATGTATCGGGACAACAGAACAGGTTTTGGGTCAGAAATAAAGGAATTTTCTAGTAATTCCTTACGGTAAATTTTTGTATCGAATCGATGAACTTGATGTTAGGCACTGATTCTCGGTCGGATTTGTGGGCAGTATGGTATTTTCACTGCGAATAGTCTAATGGGCGAGAGGTCGGCGGACCTCATCTGCGAGTCGACGGGCCTCATCTAGTAGACCTCATCTGAAGTGGTCAGCATACCTCATCCTGGCAGGGTCGGCGGACTCATCTTGAAGAGTCGGCATACCTCATCTATAGAGGTCGGCCGGACCTCATCTGTAGAGGTCGGCGGCCCTCGTCTGAGAGAGATCAACGGACCTCATCTGCGGAGGTCGGCTGGGCCTCATCTGTGATGGCAGTTTAATCTGAAGAGGTTATACCTCATCTGTAGGAGTCGGCGGATCTCATCCGAAGAGGTCGTGGAGCCTCGTGCGAAAGGTGGCAGACCTCATCCTGTCGAAACCTCGGCTGGGCCTGTCACAGTGAGGTCGATTTCATCTGTGAGGTCGGCGGACCTCATCTGTAAGTCGGCGGAGGTCGATTTGTAGACCTCATCTGGCGGCGATTCGAGGTCAACTCGTCTGGGTTGACTACATATGACCTTCAAATTCGGAAGGTCATAACTCATTATTCCGAACTCCGTTTTGGGTATTCTTAGACTCTATGGAAAGCCCATTGAGTAAAGAATACGATGGCTATGCTGAGGAGGCTGTGGGGTCGGAGGCGGGTGTTAGACCGGAAGCTCACCGAGGTCAGGTCAGCTCGGCCAGTTCAGGATTTCACTACATATGACCTCCAACTTCGGAAGGTCATAACTCCTTCGTTCGAACTCCGTTTTGGGTGTTGTTAAACTCTATGGAAAGCCCATTGAGTCAAGAATATATTCATATTCCACGAGGAGAATGTCGAGTCAGGCGATGTGTTGGAAGCGGAGCTCACGAAGTCGGGTCAGCTCGGCCCGATTCGGGGAATTGACTACATGCCAGGCCTCCAACCGGAAAGATCATAACTCCTTCGTTCGAACTCCATTTCAAGTGTTCTTAGACTCTGTAAATCCATTGAGTCAAGAATCCATTCATAATAGCGAGGAATATCAGGTATCAGGACGAGGTGTTGGAGCCCTGGCTACCGAGGTAAGGTCATCTCGGCGATTCGAGGATTTGACTACGTATGACCTCCAACTTCGGAAGGTCATAACTCCTTCGTCCGAACTCCGTTTCAGATGTTCTTGGACTCAATGGAAAGCCCATTGAGTCTAGAATCCATTAATATGCCGAAGGAGAATAGCAGGTGTCATACCAAGGTGTTAGAACTAGCTCACCGAGATCAGGTCGGCTACGCTGGTTCGAGATTTGACCTACGTATGACCTCCCGGCTTAGGGAAGATCATAAACCGTCGAGAACTCCCTTTCGGTGTTCTTGGACTCTATGGAAAGCCCATTGAGTCAAGAATCCATTCATATTCCTGAGGAGGCTAGTAGATGTTAGACCAAGGTGTTAGATCTAGTTTACTGAAATTGAATTGTTTTACCAAGTGTACTAATCGCTTGGTTAAAGACAATTGGAATACATGATAAGAAAAGAGATAGATATGAACAAGAAATAGCAACTTAAGTAGATTTGATATGTAAGGGAATATATTGAAAATTATAAAATGATAAGCTCGGAGAACACGTATAGTGTATGGTTGCTTAAGACGGAATGTTGGATGACAAGACATATGATCGATGCCTCCTGCTAGTTTTCGGCACTTCTATTACGTGAGCGGCGCGTATGCATGATCGATTAGCACACTCCTGCTAGTGTTTCAACACTTCTATTACGTGGGAAGGCACATCTCTGTTTTGTACCGTATTGTACCTTTTGGTATATATTGTACCGAGTCTCATTCATTCTTTGTCTACGGTCCAAGCAAGCGAATGTTTATACGTGTGTATCTGAATAAGAAAAGATAAAAAGGTAAATAGTTTGGACATTAAGGGTACCTAAGGGTATCAAATAAGAAGTCTATGTTCTGAACTCCTACGGGAGATAGGACAATTTGATGAAGCATACAAGTAAAACGTACAAGTATAGAAATGTATAGGTATATATCATAAGATATGATAGTCGAATAAAGCACATGAAGATATAAGTTAACAAGATATAAGATGTTACCAGGTACATGAATGATAGGCATATATGAATATAAGAATAAGTAAATGCATGTATGATAAAAATATAGGAATATATGTATTATAGAGAAATATGAGAACCGTAATATGAAGCTACAGATATGAGAACGAATACGAAGTTAAAGTAATGATAGTATATATTGCATGGCGATCTTGATAACAATAGTTATTCATGCTTATGAGTTATGTACGAGAAAATGTAATAAAGCGATTGCCTATATAGGCCCAGTAGAGAGGGATAGATTGGCATGCCATTGAGTAGAATAAGTACTGCGACATATAAGTTTATGTTCGATATCGAGGAATACTGTTGGGTCGATAGAGATAGATCCCGTTTGGATCACGGTGGCCCTGAAAGGGTCACCACAGCCTTCGGGCCTTTATAAGATGATCATTGTCTCGTACAATGATAACAGTGCCTTCGGGCCTTTATAAGTTTCCTATATCCACTTCTTTGGTATTTACAGGCATGAAACATAAAACAAATGATTTGAATATGACATGTGAAAAGATATGATATGATCTGAGAAGCATAGCATTGCTATGTGATGATAAGTTCTGTAACATGGGATTATACGATCCGACGTGATATATGAAAATGTATAAGAATGTAAAATGATCTGAAAAGTTAATATGATCACAGTACATGAAAACAGTAAAAGTATAGATAAGAGATATGTCAAAGACAGAAAACATGTAACGGAAAAGATTGACATACAATAGGAATGTAAAGAGGATAAGTAATCAAAAGTTATATGAATATGTATAGATATATGAAATGAATATGTATAAGCTTGTGACAGTCACCATTGGTGGTTGTCTATGCTTATGTTCCCACTAAGCGTAAAGCTTAGCACGGGTGTTCAATCCGTGTAGGTACTAAAGAAAGCAGAAGACAAGGATAAAGGACAGGACATCCCACATCGACGAGGGCGAGGCCGGGTAAGGGTGGTGCTCACTTGCCTTTAGCCGCGATCTCTGATGTGTTGTATTAGAATAAAAAAATGTACATGTCTAAGTAAATGGGACTCAGTATATGTGTATAGATTTTGATGGACACCACTTCAATGGTAGTTCTTTTGTAAATGTAAATGATTTTTGTTATTACAAAAATTGTTTGTATACCAGCGATCTGGTTCGGCTCGATAAAGAAACGTAAATGAGAGTCGGTATATAGTCTTGCGCCTCGGCTGGAGTTCGAATGCGATCGAGTCGAGATAGGGGATCGGGGTGTGACAACTTAGTGGTATCAGAGCAAAGGTTTAGGCGTTTCTGGAATAGCCTAAACATAGATAGAGTATAAGATGCTATTCTAGATAGAGTATGAGATGCGAGTCTAGATAGAGTATAAGATATAAAAGATAGAAATACATACGTATAGAAAAGTGTATGCCTCTGATGTGGATGTCCTTGTGTTTGTATAGATGGATTGTCCTCCGAATCTAGTTGAAGAAGCTGTTGAAAGTGTTAACTCCAGGGAACAAGGGTTTCCGGCTTAAGTCATAGAATCGTCATAAGTGAGAGTCATGGTCAGTGAGCCAAATGAAAGAAATATAAGAAAATCCATACGCAAAAGACATGAAAATAAAAAACTTTGACATAGAACATGCAAATGATAGTATAGATTGAGGGACGAAATTCTTATAAGGAGGAGGGTTGTAACACCACAAGAAATATACTAACAGTTTTGGTTTATGTTTAGGGTATAATAAAAGTAAAAGTATATTTATCCGGAATAAAATAAAGATAAAATAAAATAAGAAAGAACTTGGAATTAATACAACAGTTAAGGGTAAATTAATAAGTTACCAATTCAGGACCTAAGGGTCATAATTTAATAAGTTCATATGCCAAAGTAGGAATATGCATAAGTTAAATCAAGAGTAATAGAGAATTGGAGGACCAAAGAGTAATAAAAGAAAGATATTAAAATGAAATAAGGAAGAAAATTGTGGAAGAGACAAGTGGCTTGAAGGAAGGAGGGAGGAGACATCATGGTGCAGAAATAAAATAAAAAGGGGATAAGATCAAATAAGGATAAGACCAAAATAAATATCCCATTTTTGGTCTTAGAGAGAGAAGAGGAAAAGCGGATAAGAGAGAAGAGAAGAGAAAGGAAGAAGAAGAAGAAGAAGAGAAAAGAAAAGAAGAAAGAAGGAAAGGAAAAAGAAGAACACAGGTATGGAACTATAAATATTTGTATGAAAACTATGGGTGTATGGAATACTAGGATTTTGTATAGAAAAGTATGGAACTATAATTATTTGTATGAAAACTATGGGTGTATGGAATTTGAGTATGGTTTAGTATGGATACATGTCTTGGGTTGTATGGAACTAGGAATATTTATATGTAAATTATGTGTGTATGGAACTTGTTAAGTTCCGTATGGAAAAGTATCGATGTTTGTACAATAGTATGGGTTTGTCTAAATTTGGGTATAGAAAGTATAGATACATGGTTTAGAACCACATATCTTATTGGGTTCCGGGTTTAAGAACTCCCGAACTCATTTACGGATTGGGGTTAAGGATTGAGAGAAGGTTCTAAGGCTCCTATAGTGTGTTGCAGGAAGGTCACAGTTGCAAGTTGAACAAATTTCCACTATTTTTGATCATACTCGTGTAGGACCATAGAGCTGGTTTTTAGTCGAACATAAAGGATTTCGCAGTAAGTCCTTCTGATAAATTGTAGCCAAATCAATGAACTTGATGTTAGGCTTTTGAATTTCTCAATTTGTACCCATGTAGACCAAGTTATGATTTTACTGCGAGCAGTCCTAATGGGCGAGGTGGTGGGCCTCATCTGTGAAGGTCGACGAGACCTCATCCTGCGAAGATCGGCGGACCTCATCTGCGGTCGCGAGACCTCATCTGAAGAGGTCGTAAGACCTCGTCTGCCCGAAGTCGGCGGATCTCATTTTGAAGAGATCAACGAGACACTTATCATGTGAGGTCAGCGGGACCTCGCTCACGTAGAGAGTCGACGGACCTCATCTGAAGGAGTCGAGCGGACCTCATCTGAAGAGTCAAAGACCTCATCTTTGTAGAAGGTCGTGAGGCTGTGCATGAGGGTAATGGACCTCATTAATAGAAGGTTAGCGGACCTCATCACCTTGAGGTCATCAAGCCTCATCTGTAGAGGTCGGCGAGAACTCATCCTGTAGGGTCGGTGACCTCATTATGTAGGGTTAGCCGGACCTCATCTACGTAGGAGTCATCAAACCTCATCTGTGAGGTCGCGGAGGTGACAGACCTCATCACAGTAGAGGTCGGAGGTCGGCACGTATGCCTGCATCCTGTGTGTGACCTTGGAGTTCGGGTCGGCTCGTGCGGGTTGACTGCACATGTGACCTCGACTTGAGGAAGGTCATAACTCCTTCATGCAGAACTGTTTTGTGTGTTCTTGGACTGCATGGAAAGCCCATTGGTCGAGGAATATATTCATATGCTTGAGGTGAATAGAAGGTGTCGGGGCAGGGTGTTAGGCAGGTACCATGGGAATTCGGGTCAGCTCGTGAGTTCGGGATTGGACTACGTATGACCTCGACTTGGGTGGAGTCATAACTCCTTCGTCGAACTCAGATTCAAGTGTTCTTGGACTATGGAAATAAGAATTGAGGTCAGAATCCATTCATATGCCTGAGGGGAGAATAGAAGGTGTGAGGCCAGAGCTCCTTAGAATTTCGGGTTAGCTCGGCTAGTTCAGGATTTGACTACGTATGACCTCCAACTTTGGAAGGTCATAACTCCTTCGTCCGAACTCCGTTTCAGGTGTTCTTGGACTCTATGGAAAGATCATTGAGTTAATAATCCATTCATATTCATGAGGAGAATATAAGGTATCATACCGAGGTGTTAGACCGAGCTCACAAAGGTCAGGTCAGCTCGGCCAGTTCATGATTTGACTACGTATGACCTCCAACTTCGGAAGGTCATAACTCCTTCGTCCGAACTCCGTTTTGGGTGTTCATGGACTCTATGGAAAGCCCATTGAGTCAAGAATCCATTAAGATGCCTGACGAGTCTAGTAGAGGTTAGGCCGAGGTGTTAGATCTATTTTACTAAAACTGAATTGTTTTACCAAGTGTACTAATCGCTTGGTTAAAGACAATTGGAATACATGATAAGAAAAGAGATAGATATGAACAAGAAATAGCAACATAAGTAGATTTGATATGTAAAGGAATATATTAGAAAATTATAAAATGATAAGCTCAAAGAACACGTATAATTGTTTGACTGCTTAAGGCTGAATATTGAATGACAAGACATATATGATCAGTGCTTCTACACTCCTGCTAGTGTTTCGACACTTCTATTACGTGGGCAGGCACGTATACATGATCAGTGCTTCTGCACTCCTGCTAGTGTTTCGACACTTCTATTACATGGGTAGGCACATCCTACGTACGTGCCGGAAGTCTTGTGCATACGGTATATATTGTATGAGTCTCTCATTCATTCTTTGTGCCAGGTCCATTTTCAAGCGAATGTTTATGTAATGTGTATCTAAATAAGAAAAGATAAAAAGGTAAATAGTTTTGACATTATATGGGTACCTAAGGGTATCAAATAAAGAAGTCATATTACGAACTCCCTATGGGGGAGATAGGGCAAATACGATGAAAGCACAAGTAAAAGCACGTGCAAGTATAGAAATGTATAGGCATATGTCATAAGATATGATAGTCGAATAAAGTACATGAAGATATAATTTAACACAAGATATAAGATGTTGCCAGGGCATGATGGAATGGGCTTTTTCCTGAATGTAAGATACAGTAAATGCATGCATGATAAAACTATAGGAATATATGTGTATTATAGAGAAATATGATGTAGCAGCCCACAAAAAAATACCATGGAGTGCATAATAAAATTTATTATATATTCGAGGTATAATTAGACTAACTTGAGTATTTTTTCTAGTAATTATTAGATGAATATTGATTAAATGATTCTTGAATCGAGAAATAAACTCCAAGTGAAAAGAAAATATGGAAATTAAAAAATGGGGACCTAGGGTCAATTGTAAAAGTAAGTTTATATGTCTAAAGTGAAATTTAGAGAAATAAATGGCAAGGGGAAAATAATAGGAGACTTAAATGAAGAATAATAAATGGAGGGACCTAAATATAAAAATAAAGAAAAAGAAGAAAAAAATCAAGGGAAGGACAATATGGCATGTGTAGGAAAGGGAGGGGCTTTTTCCTTCTTTTAAAATACGATTAAGAGTGATCCATAAGAAAAGGAAAATAGAAAAGGGAGAGTTAGAGAGAACCACCTTCTCTCTAGATTGCTACCACAATCGGACCCATAGGTCTCGGCGAAGGAAGAGAAGAGATCCTTCCACGTGACCAAGAGCTGCAAGTAGAGACGGAATCGGGAGTTTCGATAAAATCCATGAGGTGGGTCTTCTCTACTTGGTCATTTTTCTACCACACAGGGTTGTTGGGTGGTTATCTTGCCTTAGGGAATGTTTGGTGCATTTTACACCATGGGAAGCTGCCACATTATGGTAGTCTTGACTACCCGAACCTTAGAGCTGCTTTTTGGGTTCTAAGTGAAGGGAATTTAGTAGTGAGTCCTTCTAGTAAATTGTATCCACATCAATGAACTTGATTTTAGACTTTTGAATTTCTTGATTTGGACCTCTGTGGAGCCCGAGTTATGGTCCTTTAGAGATAGCTCGGCTAAGATCTTGTCATGTCAATTCTTCCAGTTTGGGTCAACTAGCCGGGTCTTAGAACGGGTTTTTGGGTCAGAAATAAAGGTAATTTGTCAGAAATTCCTTCTATTAAATTTTAGCCACATCCATGAACTTGATGTTAGGCTTTTGAATTTCTCAGTCGGACCTATGGAACGAAGTTATGGTCTTTTTTATACGAAGCAGTCAAATGGCGAAGGTCGGCCCATAGAATTCGATCGGTAGAGGTCGCGGGCACCATGCGGCCGAGAAGACCTCATACAGCATCAACGGACACTCATGCGGCGAAGTCAGCGAGACCTCGTCTGTAGAGCTCGGCTTCGTCCGGTTCGATCGGCTGTAGGGTCGACAAGCATGTAATATCGACTTTGGAAGGTCATAACTGCTAGATCGACCTCCGTTTGGTGTTCTTGGACTCTATGGAAAGCCCACATTGAGTCAAGAATACATTCATATTCATGAGGAGGATAGAATATGTCAGGCAGGGTGTTAGACCAATTTCTTGAGTCGGCTCATTTCGGCCCGGTCGCGACTCGGTGGGTGTGACTACGTATGACCTCCAACTTTGGAAGGTCATAACTCATTCGTCTAAACTTCGATTTGGGTGTTCTTGCACTCTATGGAAAGCCCATTGAGTCAAGAATCCATCTATATATAGCTTGTTGAAATATGAACTCATATGAAACTCAGAAAATCAATCCTAACCAAAACTACTAGTATGCACGAATAATATTGTTCTTTAATGGTTTTGGAATAGGGACCTTGAGAAGGAAAATCAAGCGAGATTGAGATTCAAAGGATTGGAATCAAGTGCAAAGATTTTTGGTGTGTTCTCTGTCCTATTCCTCGTTTCAAGTTTTTGCATGTTTGTTAAAGAAAGCATATTGAATTGATTTAATTGATTTGAAAAGTGATTGTGAAATGTTTGCATATAAAAATTGCATGATTATTGAAAATAAAGCGTTTATACAAGCGTACATATTGTCTTATATTTTATATAAAGGATTTGAACGCCCTTAATAGAATGTTGCAGGATTTAGTTCGTGATAAGGATAGATTGGTATACCAATAGGGTCAAATAAAAGTACTGCGAATTATTGTATTGATGTGTCACTCCGATCGACGACCCGGCGGGGCAGGTATCGGTAGTGTTCACTATTTGATTGTTTATAACCAGTCGGCCTGACCCAGCCCAGGCCGGAATGCATTTTTATAAAACCATTTGATCACCAGGCACATTGACGGGAGTGCGTGGGAGTGACTATCATCATCATCGAGCCTCAGATTGGAACAAATTACAGGCATGGCAGGTGATTGACATAGCGAATTGAATTTGAGTGAATTAGATTGCATAGCGGCCCCGAATTTGTGAGCATAATTGAATTGATTTGAAGTGCGAAATATTGAATATGAAAGTGTATTTTGGGATGATTAATAATGAACTATAATTGATTGTATATATATATATATATATATATATATATACTGCCTATATATATATATATATATATATATATATATATATATATATATATAACAAAACATATATTAATATTTATATTGATCATCCTGATGATTTGAAAGTTACGAATAGTTAAATTGCATGATTTGATTTAAGATGAAAGCGAGGAATGGTTGTATAGAACCACTAAGAATGAAAATTTCTTAAGCGTATTGTTTGTCTGCGGTCTGTGATAGATAGTGATCGAGCGGACCAGATCGGAGCGTCAGTCGTAAAGAAGGAAATTCCAGTATGCTTTCCGGAACATGTGCATTCATTTCATGTTTCTTTTGGATATTGATATTATGTAAAAACAATTTGAACTCCCGAACATCTAGTTTTGTAAATCACATTTTGAAAAGGCTTGAATGCTTCATTGTAAATGTATTTTGTTAAAATTTAAATGTAAATGTTTATGGGCTTGCTTGATTTTATGTCAGCTATGAATATGATTTTTGAGTGATTGAGTGATTTTAGTGGCATCTTAGACTCGGTTCGGATCCGCCTAAACGGGTCAGGCGGGAAGGGCCCTGACTATTTTTGGTATCGAGCTTTGAGTTTTAGGCGGTTCTACAAAATGATTTTGAATTTTTTTGTAAATGATTTTAAAATGGTGTATAACATGCATTTCATTGCATATAAGGATGACATGACTCGGCCAACGGATCTTCTTTGGTCTTAATAGGATAAGCATGGGCGGGTTCGGCTTCCTTAGGGTCGAGGATGACGGGGACTCGCAACAGTTACGCTGGGTGTGGAAGGTGGGCGACATCCCATGCCCCACCCGGTAGGTGAACGAGGGCAAGTAGCGAGGATCTTATCTCCTCAGCGTACTTCCGAGGCATTACAAAGAGTCGGGCAACCAAGCTGCAGACTGCTCCAAAGCGTCGGCCATTGAGAGAATGTGAGTGCCGAGCTTGTAGATTTTATGGGAAGAAAGAGGATGAGCCTTCGCGGCGAAAAGTGGCTCGAGAAGGCAGAAAATGTCTTTCGTGCAAATGCATTGCACAAGCGGAAGAAGTTGGAATGTGTGACCTCATTACTACAAGGATGAGGCTTATCAGTGGTGGGTTTCGTGACGGGGCCAGCACCATCGAGAGAAAGAGTTACATGGGAGTTCTTCTTGGATGAGTTCGAGCACGTGGGTCGTGATTTATCCGAACAACATGAGACGGAGTTTCATAATCCGAAGCAAAGACAGATGAGTGTGACCGATTTATCAAAAGAGAATTCACATCTTGAGCAAGTATGCTCCCGAGATACTTGTGAGTGAGGAAGAAAGTGTCAGAGGTTTGAAGACGGGCCTTAATGACCATATTTGCTTCTCCATGTCACAAAGATTTTTTGCCATGAGGGATTTCTCCAAAATCAGGACATGTGCATTGAATGTGGAAAGAGTAAATAAAGAGGAAAGAGGGAAGATAAAAGGCAGGGGGAAAGAAAAATCCGGTCGGTCCCCAGTTATAACAACGGCCAAAGAGAGAAATTAGGGAACCTGAGTTCATCGGCCTATAGCTCGGGCCTACAGGTAGGAATGCTACTTTCTACCAGCAGATTAATTGCGCAGTACACCGGAGGTGCTTCTAGAGAGACGATGCGCCCCATTATGTTGTAGGAGAAATCATAAAAGGAGAATGTTGGAGACTTACAGGTGCTTGTTTGATTTGTGGATCTAAAGAGCATAGAGCGAGAGATTGTTCAAGAGCTCGTTCATGGCACCCAGTTTGGGGGTGGCTTTTGTAGTGGTACAAAGGTATGAAGTGTTATTCAGGACAAGGGACACAAACTTTGGGTAAGCGAGATGAGTCGTGCTCCGGCTAGAGCATATACAATGAAAGCGTGGAGATAAAATTATTTCACGGATGTGATAGTCGGTAATTTTTACTATCTTTGATACTATTATGCATGCTTTGATAGATCTAGGATGGACTCATTCATACATATGCAGAGCATACCCAGCTTGGGTAGAGTGCGAGGAGTGAGCCAGAGTATGACATCTTGGTGACGAACTCGCTCGGGGATAGTGTTATTGTGAATAGAGTGTATAGAGATTGTCCCATCAAAATACGAGGGTATGAATTTTTGGGAGATTTGATTGAGTTATCCTTCAGGGAGTTTGATGTGATATTAGGGATGGACTGGTTATCCCGACACCGAGCGATAGTCGACTGTAAAATGAAAAGAGTGACCTTAAGGACACTAGATGATGATGAAGTAACTTTCATCGGTGAGAGGTCAAATCACCTATCTAATGTGATATCCGCAGCCACTGCTAGAACAATGGTGAGGAAAGGATGTGAAACTGCTTGGCTTGTATGATTGATACGGTAAAGAGCGAGGCTGAGGTACTTGTGCGATATCCACTGTATTAGCGACTTTAGGACGTGTTTAGGAAGGTTACCAGGATTGCCCCACGTAGGAGATTGAGTTTGCTATTAACATTGTACAGGTGCCACAGAATCCATTACACCCGTCTGAATGGCTCCACTAGAGCTAAAAGGAATTGAAATTGCAATTGCAAGAACTGCTAGAAGGGTTTATTTGACCAGAGTGTATCAGAGTAGGGAGCTCTCGTGCTTTTTGTTAAAGCGAGAAAGATGGTACCGCCATTGTGCTTTGTGATTATAGACAAGCTGAACAAGTTAACGGTAAGAATAGAAATTATCAGTTACCGGAATTGATGATTTGTTTGACTGATTGAAGATTGCAGAGTATCTTTTCGAAGATTGACTTGAGATGCGGGTATCGGATGAGAATTAAAGATCTTGGAGTGTGCATAGGCTGGCCGTTTCGGTGCGATATGGACATTATAGGAGTTCATGTAATCTTAGTTTGGATTGACAAATGCTTGAGCGGCCTTCATGGACCTAATGAATCGTGTTTTCCGACCGTATGTGGATCAATTTGTCGTAGTGTTCATAGACGACATTCTTGTATATTCAAAAGATCACGAAAGTCATGACACACACCTTAGAGTAGTGTTAGAGACTTTGAGAAAAGAGCAGTTGTATGCGAAATTGAGCAAGTGTGAGTTTTGGTTGAATGAAGTATCAACTCTTAGGAACATTGTATCGAAGAAGGAATGCAGGTAGATCGAAGAAAATAGAGTGGTTGTTGAATGGAAGCACGAAATGTTACGAAGTGCGTAGTTTTCTGGGATTTGCGGGGATACTACGGAAGATTCGTTAAGGGGTTTTCTATAGTACTGACCCAGATGACGAGATTGCTCGAAAAATGTAAAGTATGAATGGGTGAAAAATGTCAAAAAGAAAGTTTTGATAAGTTGAAAGCATTCTTAAGCAGGGCTCGGTTCAGCACTCAATGAGCACAACGTTAGAGAATATGTGATTTTTAGTGATGCGTCACTAAATGGACTTGGATGTGTCTAATCACGAGAGGTAAAGTTGTAGCTATGCTTGAGACAAATTGAAGCGCATAGAAGAACTACCCCATGCATGATTTGGAATTAAACGCAATAGTGTATTTGGGGTGAAAATTTGGAGACATTATTTGTACGAGAAGAAAAGTGTTTCATGCGATCATAAGAGTCATAGTATTTGCCCTCACGGTAAGGGAAGCAACTTGAGAGCGCGAAGATGGATGGGCGATAAAGGATTATGACTACGTGATTGATTATCGCACGGGAAAGCGATGTAGTGGCGACGCTTTGATGAGAAAGTGATACAAACGCTTGGCGTTGAATGCCCATTTGTCA
The DNA here is from genome assembly GCA_016808115.1 of Tetrastigma voinierianum. Taxonomy (NCBI): domain Eukaryota; kingdom Viridiplantae; phylum Streptophyta; class Magnoliopsida; order Vitales; family Vitaceae; genus Tetrastigma; species Tetrastigma voinierianum. The sequence continues at coordinate 7,305 of JAEQBH010001176.1, read as the reverse complement.
TTATCGAGACGATGTCTTTGTAGTGGCCAGTGATAGCGAGGCTAGGAGTTTGTTGAATCAGTGCTAGAGACCTGCAAAGAAAGATGAAAATTCTTGCCACGATAAATCCGGATTAAATGGTAAAAACTAGGATTCATGATGACGAAAATGGAGTTTTATTATAAGAATTGGGTTTGTGTACTGTGTAATGATTTGAGGAAATCCAACAACGAAGAAGGCATAATTGGATTTTGCTATCCGTATAGGTAACCGCAGATGTATCGAGATTTAAAAATGTCGTGCGGTGGTCAAGGATGAAAAGAGATAATGTTAGAATTTGTAACCAAGTGTTTGGTGTGCCGAAGAGTAAAGGCGAGCATCAAGTTCCTTGAGTTATTGCGGCCTGTTAGAATCTGAGATTGGAAATGGCATAGAATCACCATGGATTTTTGTGGTTGGGTTACCATTGATAGGAGAAGGCATGACTTCGATTAATGGAGTCGTAGTAGGTAGATTGACAGAGTCGGCTCACTTCCTACAGTGAGCAGGCTATTCATGACAAGCTAAGCGAGTTGTATATCAGGAAATAGTTCGGTTACATGGGATTCACATCTATTATTTCAGGCCAGAGATCAGAGGTTTGCCAGTTACAGGGAAAATTGCAAGGCGTTGGGCACTCGACTAGAATTTCGGTGCGACGTTCCACCCCTGAAACGGATGGAAATGATGCGAGATAGTGATCCAGTTCACGGAAGATATGTTAAGGAGTTGTGTGATCGACAGAGGTAGTTGGGATCGACACATTTACTTTAGTTAAATTTGTGTGACAACGGTTTCAATCAAGTATTGGAATGAAGCCTTATGAGGCTTTATATGGGAAAAATGTAAAACACCAGATTGTGTTGAATGGAATTGAAGCGAAAGAATGAGTGGCCCGATTTGATATAGAATTTGAAGAAAAAGTAGAAATGATTAGAAAGATTGAGCGTGTACCGATAGAAGCACAAATCATAGAAGTAGATATGAAAGAAAGTGTTCGATATGAGATCGGCGAAAAGTGTTTTTAAGAGAGTATGCCTTGGAAGAAGGTGATGAGATTTGAAAAGAGAGGGCAAGTTGGAGCCCTAAGGTTGTGGCCCCTATGAGTGATTGAGAAAGTAGAGTCGGTGGCATACAGTTGGCATTACCTCACGGACTTGGAAGATCCATAATGTATTTCATGTCACCGATGCTAAGGGAGGTATAGGTCGGGCCGAGTCACATGTATAGTCTCTTGTGGAATAGTGTTTGAGACCCGGATTTGTATGAAGAAGAGCCGGTGGAATCTTGGCTCGTGAAGTGAAGAATTCTTGAACAAGAGGATTCCTCCTAGTCAAGGTCTTTGTGGAGAAACAATAGGTGAAGAGCCACTTGGGAAAGTGAGGAAAGCGATCTTGGCAGCAGTATCCTAAATTGTTTGACCTAAGGTAATTTCGAGGACCAAATTTTATTATTAAGAGGAGAGTTATAGCGCCCCCAAAATACCATGGAATTTTATAATAAAATTTATATTAGGGTATAATTGGGCAGCTTAGGTATTTTTCTAGGAATTGTTAGATGAATATTGATTAAATGATTGTGAATCCAGAGAAATAAACCCAGTGAAAAAGAAAATATGGGAATTGTAAAATGGGGACCTAAGGGTCAATTGTAAGTAAGTTTATATGTCTAAGTGAAATTAGGAGAAATAAATGAGAAAGGGAAAATAATAGGAGACTTAAATGAAGAATAATAGAGAGAAATGGAGTGACTTAAATATAAAAGAAATAAAGGAAAAAGAAGAAAAAAATCCAAAGGGAAGGACATGGCATGTAGGAAAGAGGGGAGGAAGCTTCCTTCTTTTTTAAAATATGATTAAGGAGAGTGATCCATAAGAAAGGAGCGAGAAGGAGAGTGGGAGAGTCTCGTGACGGAGGAAAGTCCTTCCACGTGTGAAGCTGCAGTGAGGAATAGAAATCGGGGAGTTTGACAAGGCTCCATGGGGTGGGTCTTCTCATACATGGTCATTTTCTACCTGAGGGTTTAGGTGGTTATCTTGCCTTAGGGGAATGTTTGGTTGCATTTAAACCATGGGAAAATTTGCCACATTGTGGTAGTGTGACTAATGAAGCCTTAGAGTGATTTTGGGTCTGAGAGAGTAAAGATTTAGTAGTGAGTCCTACAGTAAATTGTATCTATCGATGAACCGGTATTTAGACACTAGATTTCACGATTTGGACCTGCAGCAGGCAGAGTTATGGTTCTTTGCAGTCCCCGGCTCGGCGTCGATACGAGTCGGTCGGTTCTTCTGTTGAATTAAACTGGCCGGACCTTAGAGCGGGTTTTGGGTTAGAAATAAAGGGCGTTTGGCAAAAGTCAGCCACGGTAAGTGTAGTCACATCGATGAACTTGATGTTAGGCTTTGAATTTCTCGGTCATTGCCCTTGTAGACTAAGTTATGGTGTTTTTATACGAGCGGTCAAATGGGCGTGAGGGTCGGCCCATAGAAGGTCGGTCGGCGGAGGTCGGCCGGACCTCGTACGGCGGGGCAGTTAACCGGGGACCTCATGCGGGAGGCCCCGTGGTCCCGGCCCGGACCTCCTTTGACATGGAATGATGGTCGACCGGACCTCGTGCGCGAGAGGTCGGCCGGACCTCATCTTGTGAGGAGGTCTGTGGGGTCGGCGGACCTCCTTCACGTAGGCTCGGCTCGTCAGGTTAGTCGGCCAGTCGAGGTTTGACAACGTATGACCTCCTGACTTTGGAAGGTCATAACTTCTTCATCAGACTTCCGTTTTAGATGTTCTTGGACTCTATGGGAAGCCCGTTTGAGTCAGGAGAAATACATTCATATGCTGAGGGGAGGATAGAATATGTCGGACGAGGTGTTGAGCCCGATTTCTGGGTTGGTCCCATTTCGGCCCGGTCGGCTCGAATTTGGGTGTGACTGCGTATGACCTCCAACTTTGGAAGGTCATAACTCCTTTGTTCGAATTCTGATTCGGGTGTTCTTGAACTCTATGGAAATCCCATTAAGTCAAGAATCCATCTATATATAGCTTGTTGAAATTTGAACTCATATTAAACTCAGAAAATCAATCCTAACCAAAACTCTGTACACCTGAATAATATTGTTCTTTTGTGGTTTTGGAATAGGGGCGACAGAGGAGGAACTGACCAAAGCTGAGATTGAGATTCAAAGTTGGAATCGAGTGCAAAATTTTGGGTTTGTTCTGCAAGCTCTATTCCTCGTTTCAAGTTTTTGCATGTTTGTTAAAGCATATTGAATTGATTTAATTGATTTGAGAAAGAGATTGTGGAAATGTTTGCATATAAAAATTGCATGATTATTGAAATAAGCCGTTTATACAAGGCGTACATATTGTACTATATATTTTCTATAAAGGATTTGAACGCCCTTAATGGGAATGATTACTTAGTTTAGTTCGTATTAGAGTAGATTGGTATACTTGATAGGGTCGAATAAGCGATCACTGAACTATTGTATTGATGTGTCACTCAGGTCGCGGCCAGTGAGGACCGTATCGGTAGTGTTCACTATTTGATTGTTTATAACAATTCAGTATTATTGGGGGCCGTCTTGTGTTATAAAACCATTTAATCTCGGCACAATAACTGTTGGGTAGATGTCGGTGACTCGATATCTGTGTCTCGAAGACATAGGTTAAATTCGTTAAGGGCATAAGCTGAATTGATTAGCATAAGCTGAATTGAATTTGAGTGGAATTGAATTGCATAAACGAGGCGAATTTGTGAGCATAATTGAATTGATTTGAAGTGCGAAATATTGAATATGAAAGTGTATTTTTGGGATGATCTTAGACTATAATTGATTGTATATATATATAACAAAGTATATACCATTGTATTTATATTGATCATCCATTACGATTTGAAGTTACGAATTATTAATTGCATAGATTTGATTTAAGATGAAAGCGGGAATAGATTTGTATAGAACATGCAGCATGAAATTTCTTGGCGCGTTGTTTTACTGATGTGCGATCTTAGTGTCACGCTACCCAGGATCCCGGTCAGGCAGGTGGCGGATCTGAATCAGTGCGGGGCGCGATACTATCTATACTATATGCGTATCTTTGTCTGGACTCTCAGTGACTTGATGCTTTCGAGTGTATACATTACTGTGGTTATCTGAGCAATTTACGCCAATAACAAAAATCATTTACATATACCAAAGAACTACCACTTAGGAATTGGTGTCCGTAAAATCTATACCACACATATCACGAAGTCCCATTTACTTATACAAATACTTATCATGTACATTTCTAATACAAAACTTCGAGAGGGTGCGGAATGTATGGTGAGCACCTATCTTTGAGTCGGCCTGCTTTGCTGATGTGGAATGTCATGTCCTCTATCCTTGTCTTCTGCTTTTGTACCTACACGGATTGAACACCCGTGCTAAGCTTTACGCTTAGTGGGAACATAAGCATGGACAACCACCAATAACGGTATCCTGAAGCTTATACATATGCATTTCATATCTATACATATTTCTCTTTAATTCCTTATCATCTTATATTCCTATTGCATGTCAATCTTTTTCTGTTACATGTTCTATGTCTTTGGTATATCCTTTATCTATACTTTTTCTGTATTCCTCTGTCTATACTTTACATATTCCTATACTTATTTTGTAACTTGTTACTATTCTTGTTCTATTACATATTCTTTCATCTACTATTGTACTTTCATATACTTTCTATCCTTTTCATGTGTTCATTTGTTATTCTATAACTTATTGCTTTTCATATTATGTGAATTTCTATCACATCTTTCATATCTCCCTTAGGAGTTCAGAACTTATACTTTACTATTATATCATCTACTATCATATGTTTTTCCTATCTTTCATGTGTTTTTATATCTTATGCTTTTATCATATCTTTCTCTTTTATCTACTTTCTGTGCTTTACTTGTTCATTTCTTTTAAATTTTCTCTTTGTACTTTATACTATATTCATGTCTTGTTCATTTTCATATCTTATTTTCTGTTATACTTTTCATATAGCTTTCTCTTTTATGTACTTACATATGTTGTCATATATTTTTATATGATATTAATATACTATGCTTTTCATATGCTTTTCATGTACTATGTACTTTTCATATACTGTCATATTGTACTTTTCTTCTTGTTCTTGTAACTGTCTATACTTTCATCGCATAGCAGTGCTATGCTTCTCATATCATGTCATATATTCTATACATGTCATTTCCTTTTAGGTTTCATGTCTGTTTATACCCGAAGGTATCATCCTTTGTAGAGACGGTGACTGTATATGCTATTTGTACGAAGAGTACTATCATCTGAGGCAGGTGATTTTGGTCTGTGTGGTGACCCTTGCGGGGCCGCACAGTCGAAACGGGATCTATGTCATCGACCTGACGGGGGCCTCGATATGCATACATGAATATGTTGCGGCAATTGTATGCTTCCTATAAGCATGCCTACTCCCCATCCTACCGGGTTCTAAGCGGACAATCGGCTTTATTACATTTTACTATTGCATATTTCATAAGCATGAATAACTATTGTTATCATAATTGCTTATGCATATATACTATCATTACTTTACTGTGTCGTTTCTCATATCGTAGTTTCATATTACGGTTCTCATATATCTCTATATGCACATATACTCTTATCTTTTTCTATCATTTAGTTTTAATACATCATATATCATGAATACATGTCTATGCACTCTCTTGTATTCATATATTCATATATATAGCTTTCTATATTCCTTATCTCTTTATATTGTACATCCTATCCTTTATGCGTTTCTATCATGATTTAGCTATTCATGTACTTTCTATATTTCTATCATGTATGCTTTTACTCATTCATATATTCATATATGTACCTATCAGTCATGTACATGTACTCATTCCTATGCTTTGTCATCTTTTGCTTATCTCTATTGTTCTTATCATTTATGCATTTCTATCATTTGTTCCTAGCATGTTTTATCTATTCATTTCGGTATATCTATCATATATTCATATCATTTACGTATTTCTGTCATGTCTTCATCTATTCATATACTTTCTATATTTCTATCATGTTCCATCTATTCGTTTATGTATGACAATCATATGTTCACAACATATAATCTTATATTCATATGTGCCTATCATTTGTGTACTTTAGACTATCATATCTTATGACATATCCTATCATATCTTATCATATCTTATGACTTATACCTATCATATCTTATGACATATCCTATATTCATATCATATTCATGTTTTATGAACACATATATACATATTGCATTTTCTATATTTTCCTTGTTTCATGTCTATTACATATGGCACTTCATATACTTATAAAGTATGATGTCTATGAAATCATACCTCATTCATATATTCTTATTCCTCTATGAATCTATTTTACTTAGGAATTGGAATCGATCGATCGGATCATCGAAATAAAGTTATGGCATTTTCATGCCAACTAGTCATTTTACCGGTTTTTCAAGGGACAGTTTGTATTACTTATTTTTCTGGGGTCTTAACTTCCTATTTGGCACTCTCTCTTTGTACTCTTTTAAAGCTAAGGTGCTAAGGGTTCTATTCCAACTGGAATCACCCAATTCGAACAGGAACTCGAGGAATGTGACACAGACACAGGGACCTCTATGCTCGCGAGTGCAGAATCGAAGCTTGAACATGGCCCACTTTGGTAGCTTTTGGGCCAATTAGAGTCAGGAATTGACGATGTCTATTTCTTTATGTTTGATTTTCCTTGAAGTCTATTTACAAGTATCCACTTGAATCCCACTCAAATCGGATAAGAAATGGCTGATTATGACTAAAATCACAGCTGGTTGAAATTGGGAAAAGCGAGGGCAGGGTGTCTTAGGTACACCCCTAACGTATCTTAGGGACATTCAGTTCGGAAGGTGAATAAGTACACATATTTTTTGAAAATGTCGAATGTGTATTTTCTCCTTTTTCCATAGGTTGATACCCCGATTCAACCCAGCACTTCATATACACCTCAAAACCATTTCCTATGCATCTTGTAATCTCTTTTCTATTCAATTCCTCTTTCAATACTTATCTTATTTCAAAAACCTATCATGAATTACTCTCAAACCAACTATGATATGGATTCTAACCCATACATAACTCTAACATGAAGATTAGTTAGGGTTTATTCTAAATACAACTTCCGGTACTCAATTAACCATTGAATCCATCCTCAGGGAGGATTCCATACTTTCTTGTCATTTAAAGTTTTACCAACCTTAA